>VWPU01014998.1:0-107996 GCA_013398955.1 Callaeas wilsoni
GATAGACAACATCCACAGCCTTTAAATCAGTGAGCAGTGTTACTGCCTAAGTAAGTGGAAACAGATGACACATCCAGGTTTCATTTCAGGTTATACATCTTATCTCTGTAAGATATGGTCCTAAACTGCCAAAATCACGTAATTCCTGGCTGGTTGCTGTCCATCAGTAGAAGTATGAGTAACACTTTGATGGAAAGCATGTGAAAATGGTTCTCCTCACAGTCAATAGCTGTGCAGCACCAGTCAGAGGCACCAAACCATTCAGTGACTGCTGCTCCTAACTCTTGTGCTCATCTGCATCAGAACAAGTGAGGTGCCAAATCATATTCCCACAATGTTCCTGTGAGTGTTACATCCTCTTACTCATCAGCTTGCTCCATGGCATGGGGGATGCAGGGGAGGCAAACTTCAGTGATCTCCTAAATGGTTCACAGGGGAAATTTTGCATGACGGTTGTGTGCTCCACCCGTTCATCCCTTCTCAAGAGCCCAGCAGGACTCAGAGCCCCAGGAGTCCAGCCTGGGGCTGTGTTGTGTGACAGTGCTAATGACCATTCATAGAAGAGCTGCCCAGGGCAAGGGCTGCCTGACCACATCTGCCATCTCCCTTGCAATTCCCATCTAAAACAAAGTATTCCCTGGGCATCAGAAGTCTGAGAAACATTTGTTGAGACCTTTCTTCTATGGTGGTCAGCCCACCAGGGCCCTGTTCCTGGGTAATTCCTCAGGCACCATGCCAGTGCAAATAAATACACCATTCTGCCTGAGCAGGCTTCTGGTGGTGCTTGCACAGGTGCCAAGAGCTGCTCAGAGCCCATGGATGTGGAAAACCGGGGCCTGAAGCTTAGAAACTAAATGTAAAAAATGTGCCTACACATACAAACACACCCACACTCTGGACAGTGCTGTGAACTGTTTGACCACAGCCTTCAACAAGGAATGCAGCCTGAGATTTCATGCTGAGAATTACACAGCTCTGACTTTGAGAATGCCACAAGAGAAATTCTAAAGTAAGGCTTGGGAGGTTGCTAGCTACACTCTCTATGATTTGCTGGAAGATTGGACTCTGGTCAGTGCCCTTTGGCTTACCTTTTTCCCTTCTGTTTTGCATCTCTACCTTTCTCCCTACACATTTCCAACTAAAATATAGCTACTACCATTAAAAGTTATATTCCACAATGATTAAAGTTAAATTGTAAGATTAAAACATAAAAATTACCCAATTGGTGGGATTCAGGGGCACATGCAGTATTCAGTTAACTACTTTTACTGGCCTGCAGTAAGAGCAAACTTGTCAAAGGTTGCAAGGGATTTTAATGACATTGAATTATTAATTTTAAATCTTTACTCAATGAAATAACATTTATTAGACTGACTAGCAGTAGGGAGACGTTTGTCAGCAGTGCTTAAGTTGGCAGACTCTCTGTTACTATACATAGCCAGAGAGGCAGAAAGTAAACATCTTATAGGATTAGCAGCTATGTTCATAGCTGAGATGAAATTTGAACATTTCATTAGTATAAGATTGATTCTGACATTTCATAAAGCCAAAATGCAAACAATAAAATGTGTCTGATATAAATACAGTATGCAGCACTTACTCAGATAAAGTTCAAGAAGCGCAGCAGGTTTAGTGCCATGACAAAGGAAATACAGAAGGGTCATTTAAGGACTCAACTTCTGTTAAGCACTTCGGTGTATGCTTAATCCTGTAGGTATCAACCAGTTACTTTGTACTTATTAAAAGCAGAAAATAATACCAATAATCAGAAAATGGGAAAAATTTCCATGGCTAGTTATTGTAAGGATGCTGAGATCTGCATCGCCATCTTCAAGGAACACAATACCACAACTGATTAAATATTATTTATTGTGCCATCCTCTTAGTTTGCGATATTCTGTAATAACTACACTTGACTGGTGAGACTTCAGAGACACGTGGCAATGTTGTAATAGAAAATACTTCATTACCTTAGCTAGGCACTACTTTAAGCCCCTTCCTGCTGCAACAGGTTGACAGTAAATTTATGCCCCTCCTCTATTCTCACATCATGATTATTCTAGGTTTTCATGCTATTACATGCTTTACCATGCTGATAATAATCAATATTGACTTTTTTCATCTGTTAACTAATTTATTACCAGTTTTATTCCAGGAAATAGTCTGTTGAAAATCTTCAAGACTGAAAAATACATGTTAAAATGAGGTTCAGGTAAGGCTCGTCTCCAAAGCTGAATGTGCATTGCTTTGTTCTATACTGGGCATAGGTAAGAGCATTCGTTTGAAGGAGTGAGCGTTCACTAGATTAAACCTGCCATTAAAGGCCTCCACAAAGCAACACTGCACAGCCTTGCCAAGCTAATCCATTGCTCAGTAATTTCTGCTGTTAGAAAAGTTTTTCTTCTGGTCCAGCCTGAATACTTTTGCAGCTGAAGTGTTGCGTTCACCTTGCTCAAGGAGAATTGATTAATTTCTATTTCTCTGCTGGGTTACTATTTATATCTGCACATACCTATATCCAGATCTTTTCATCACACCTGTTTCAGTCTTGCATTTCTCAGCCTGCCTTTCTTAAGTCAAAAAGCAAAACCTCTTTCTTTATTTCTTCACAGGTTGCACTTTCTAGACTACTGGTTGTTTTCATTTAGGTCCTTCAGAGAGAGAAGCTCTCAGCTTCAGCTCCAGACCTACCACTCCTCAGTAGAGTAGAAGATTTTCTGCAGTTTGCAGTCAATGCTCCTGCTCATACACACCCAGTGTAAAGCTTGGCTTTTTAAAAACAACATTATAGAGCTATCTCCCATCTAAAGAACTGCTCCCCCCTTTCTTCTTCCTACAGCTGCTCATTCTTGCCTCCTTCAGTATCTTAGTTTTATCCTTAGGAATAAAAGACCAGTTTATCAATAACATTTTGATCAGCTCAAATTATTGTTAAAAAGAGCTTTCTTATTTAAAATAACCCTTTATTTCCCTTTTGTTAAGGACATTATCTTCCTAAAACTTCACTAAGCATCTGACAGTGCACTACAAGCAAAGCACTACAGATTAGAGAGACATGATGAAAGCTTAGAGGCTATAATTGTTCAAAAAGTCTAATTTCCTTTTCAAAGGTAAACATCAGCCTTGCAGACAAAGATAAGGCCAAGTGCACAATTAGATACGCAAGACTGTGTTTCTGCTCATATCTCCTGATATCAAAGATTGCAGGAAAATTCAGTGTTTTCTTAAAACGTAAAAAAAGAAGTGAACAGGAAAAAGTGTAGGAGACTAGAAGGAGTCATACCAGAACTGCCAGCAGCTTTCAGAAAAGCTGTTTTCCTCAGTGCCGGAAGTCTTTGAAACAGGAGATAACCAGCCATGAACTACAGCAGCCATTCAAAGCAGAAATCATTTTAAATGTTTACATTTTGTCCACTGGCCTTTCAAATGAAAGCATGCCAAACTCCATAATGCTATTTAATCATGTCTTTAACAGCCCATCTCTTGTAAGCAGAAAAGTATATTGTCAATATGCACAGTGGGGACAGAAACAGTGTCATTGTCACCTGTGGTTTGAGTTCAGGTTTGAACTATTATTAACTCAAAGCTACACTAAACCTAAAACAACCTTTGAAATAAGCACACAAGCAGGAGCCATTCTTTCAACCTTTGCTATTACCACATTTAAGGCAAAAGTCTACACTTTATATAGTGGAAACTTCTCTTTTAGTAGAAAAGATACTTAGTGGACCAAAGAGAACCAGCCCTTTGGGCAACAAGTACTAGGAGACACCTGTGACAAAACTCTCCACTATTATTCATTTTATTAAAATGAACTTCGCGGCTGAAGCAGAAGAAACAGCCATTGAAGTAAGTATTTTATAAAGCACATATGAAGAGTTTCCACCTTTCCTGGATATTTAACAGTTTATAAATAGACAAAGCAAAAGGAAAGCAACTACCTTGCCAAAGTTGCACAGGAGAGCACTGGTATAGCAGACATAGAAACACAAGAGTTCTGACTCCTGAATTACCCATGGGTGCTCATGGTGTTCCAAACCCTGTAGTCTAATTTGACATTCTTTGTTTTAACACTCTCATTATTTTTTTCAGGTGCAAGAAGGTGAACTCAGCATCAGACCACAAAAAGTACAGATTAAACAGATTTGACAGTTATGGCATTATGATGCATTTAGACCCTTTTATCATCTTTTTCCCTATCAAATTCTTGTACCTCTTACCTGCAGCTATATCTGACTTGCTTGCTGCCACTGGGCATTTTTGTGATACCAAGCCTGATTCTTTCCACCATGACTTAGGTGCCAAGGTGCAAGAGAAAGAGATCTCAGTTCTCTGTGCAGTTACAGGGGTACATCAGCAAGCTCTGGCCCAGCAGACAGGTCAGTGTCTGACCTTCTGGTGGAGTCAGTCAGTCTCCATTTACTCTTCTTCCAGCCTAATGTGAACAATTTCACAGTAGACAAAAAACCCCTCCCCTCCACCTAATCTCTTATTATTTTCCCTAGAGGAGTCCATCTATCTTACATCAAAGAACTGGTCTCGTTAAGCCATTGTTTTATAAATCTGCTAATATTTTTCCTATCCATAATACAGAAGACACTGCTGATAGAAATATGTCAACAGGAAGACCATCAGGCAGCATTTGACATGCTATTAGTCTAAGTCTGGGTGGATAAATAAATCATAGATCACATATTCACAAGGGGGAAAACACTGTTTATTTCCACTGGATTTATTACGCACACGTCTCCCATGCAGCACGGTGACAAAACACACCCCACAAAAAAGGATGTCACAATGTACCCAAGAAAAGGACTGTTGATGCTACCAGGACAATGTATTCTCTCCTTAGAAAGGGCTTCACTCTCTTGGGAATATGTCACACTGGTCCTACAAAATGAAGCCAGCTGGAAGTGTCCTTTAGCTATATCATTGTATATGGCAAGGTAATTCATCAAGACTGAATCATTCCTAAACACTGGATGTTCCTCTGGAAGTAATTTGTTCTATAAGTGCGATAAATATCAAGTATTTCACCCCTTTCTTTAAAATAATGCAAATTCCCACACTATTGTTAGATGAAAAATACAGGCTAGTTCTAGTCTGATTTTGAATCAGGCCTATCCATCAGTGTATCCCACCATCTCCTAACTGAGAAAATATAAAATAATTTAATGACGTTGTTAGTAATGTTATCTGCATTTCAGCTCACCATGCTCTCCATAATAAATGATACTGATACTGCAAAACTGAACCCAATTTATTTTGGTGACACTTCCTAATTAGGAACAGCAGTAAAGAAACTGCCTTGGCAATTGTTTCAGATGCAACCTTTGCTATAAAAAAAGCCAGGATTATAAGGTTAGCATCTCTTCTCTCCTAAAAAGGGCGCTTTGCAATGAGGTCACCCAAACTCTAAGGAATAAAACACATACAGATGTGGAGTCTTCAGTTAAAAGAACTTCATAACTGGAGTCTTTACTGGTGTAATGGACCATCAAAAGAGGATATTTACTTTGGGTTAGAAGTTTGTCATTACACAGGTGCCTGTACCACTTTCAGACAGTGGGGAATGATCAAAAAAAAAATCAAGAGCTCTTTTTTATTTTTTCAGAAGCAGTTACTTCAGCGGAAGTGTCTCGGACAGGTAAAAATTTACCTTGATCTCTAGATAAATGCTGTGTGGAAGTATTCAGAGACAGAAGGTCATTTTGTTTAAAGGGCAAAGGTGCCTCTGTGCCTAATGTACCATCTTCCAAAAGCTACCTACAGCTCAGAGGACTAAGTACCAATAAAATATAATTTCAGTCTGTTTCTTCAGAAAACACAGCCCAGCTAGGCACAGAGCACAAAGATGGTGTGATAGAAGAGAAGAAAATCCTTATTAAATCCATTTTAATTGTGAAAATAAGGTCTCTGGAGGACCTAAGCACGGGACTGGTAAGAAAGCACAAACCTCTCTTCCTCCACTGCATTCTTAGGGCAAACAGAGACTGATGAGAAGCCAGGCATCCTTCACAGTCCTGGTGGAAGAACAGCTTTCATCCTGGTAATTAGGCAACTGCAGCCAGAGGCACAGCAGAGCAGCACGACACAGACGTGTTGGCTTACAGGAGCGAGGCAAGTAATTTCCAGTCAGCACTGCAATGGGGTAATGGAAGGGGTTTGCCACCCAGTGCAGCGAACCCCGAGCATTTTCTGTGCTGAGAACCTCACTTACACACGAGGAAGCTCGTCTCCTTTGTGTGGCACAGTCCCACCCTGAGCTGGGTATCGCTCCTGAGGGTCGGGGTTGGCTCACCAGGCAGCTCTGTGTGCGTTGGCTCTTTTCCAACAGCGGCAAATTCTGTTCAATTCTTTCATTATTCAGGGCTGGCTGAGGGAGCACTGCCACGGTGCCAGATTTTGCTGAGACCTCCTCTTGCTCACAGGCTTCTGCTGCAACTAGTCAATGTTCCTCACCATACTCATTACAACTCTGGGTTCTCGTTAATTGGTAAATGGTTCAAAAGCCAGGGCTGCTGATCTCTGAATCCACTCATCACAAGAGAACATCTAATGAATAACTTCATTGGAACACATTCAGCCCTGGGTACACCACGGGCTCTCTTCCACAGCTCGAGCCTTACATACCAGCCTTGCCACATAGCTGCAATCACATATTGTTTCCCCTACTCCTTGACCGAATAAAAATATTTTAAAAGATCTCACACCATCCCCCCAGAAAAAAAAAAGGGGGGAAATACAAACCACTAACCTAAACCACAGCCTTCCAGGAAATATTAATGCTCTCCCAGCAATGTTAATGCTAAAATCAAGATAACTTCAGTTGCATAATTATTTCACTCAGTGTCTGACCACTAGCAATCTGAGGCTTTTTCAGAAGCAGATGAAATGAGATCTCACTACAGGAAAAGGTATCCCTCATTTGTTTGTTTGTTTTAGATATCATTAAACAACCCTGAAACTCAACTGCATCCCTCTCGGGGAAAGTTAAAGGTGTTTTACACATATTACAGGCAGATGCTCACCATTACAAACAAGTGTGTGGGTTTTTCCTAAGAAACTCTAAATAAAATCATACATTAATTATGTTATCAGGATCATTCCCTTACTGCAATTCAGTAAAGGCTGCATTCCTGACACAAGATAACATAGAAAATTTTAACAAATTCAGCAAAATTTGAGGAAGATTCAGAGTGGCTGCTTCATTCCTGTAAACGGAACCAATTAAAAACCCAGCACTAACAGGAATTTTGAATGTATTGGTCTTGAATGAAACAATGTTTGAAGAAGGAAATGAATTTGTTTATGAGACACATTGTTGGCTTTGCTGAGTTTTACTACCACAGTTTTCCTCCAAGAGGAAATACATTATTAAACAAGAAAGAAGAAAGCATCTATCAATCCCAGTAAAGCAGTCTACTGTTAATGTCAGCAATGACATGGCAAGGCTTCTACCAGAGTTTTATTTGGTATTTTTAATTAAAAATCCTCCAGAGCTTCCAAGATCCAATTTATACCCAAATTCCTTCCAAAAGGCTGGGATTTTCATGTGGGCCTACTACATATTCTTATCCGATTTTTTTTTTAAACTTGAATTTTTTAGGGTTTGGACTGGCCTTTATTCTGGGCATTTTACAGAGCCTATAAAAACAGGGGCCAACCCCCACCAAAATACAATACTAATTTATTCAGCACAGAAACCTGACTTTTTCATGTACATTTTTGGAAGGTGCATTATCAGGTCAATCTGCCGAGAAACAGAACCCAGAAAATAGGTTCTACAAAATGTATACCAGAATCAGAAAATTACATTGTATGATAATGAACTAGCACAGTTAAGGAAGCATCAGTACTGCCTTAGCGATTCCTAAAAGTAAAAAACTGAATTAGTGTGCCATCAGAGCTGTGCTATTATGCCACAGAAACACAGCACGAAGCTTCCAGCACTTCTCTGTTCCTGACTCGTTCCAGTAAGAAGACTGTGCCCTGCTGCTGCCTCTGTAGCTCTGACCCATTTTCTCCTTCTCCCTGTAGGGTCTGGAACAAAGTCTTGCTGAGATCAACGCAGAAGAGGGAAGAAAGAATGAGGATAAGAGAAAACAGGGAAAAGTATAAGATAAATAATATGGGAGTCATCAGTGATCAATGTTAATTATTAATTGATTGAGAAAGAGAACGCTGAAGTGCTGTCGCTGCATTAAACCCTGCTTACGCCTCCTTACAGACACACAGATCAAGAGCTGCAGGGGATGAAGCCCATAGAAAAGGGGGATGTTGAAGACAACTGCAGCAATTCTGTACCAAAAAAAGCAGACAAACTAGTCACTGACCTAGATGTTGTAAAATATGGGTAGTTTTGCTTTCAGTAGCCCACTCCCTGATGAAGTTATTGAGCACACCAACTTCATTTGGTTCTATCTTATTTTTTCGCTTCTAGTCTTGCTAAATCAGCATATCCTGGCATAACTATGTAAACAATATTCCTTCAATGTAGAGATTGCCTTCCAGTTTTGACCTAGGGTCTCCTAAAGCACAGCTCTGATGAAGAAAAAAAAAAGATGTAGGAAGACACTTCCCACTCTCAAACAACTCATCCTCCCATCCTCAAACTCCACCATGATTTCCTCCCTACTCGTTAATTTATTGAAAGGGGTCCTGTGCTAACTGGAGATCAGAGTCCAGCAAATACACTCACCTATTCCTTCTTCCAGCCTCAATAAACAAGCCAGCTCTTAGCTGCCAGCACACACCAATCCTAACCAAGCAGTACCTACCCCTATCTTCTTTTTTCTTTTTTTTTTACTCTCTGATAAAGAAAAACAAGAAAAGAAAAAAGAAGAAGCCATGTTTCCCAAGTTCCTCTGAAAGTTTGGAGTCTAACTCTGCTCACCTGCATCAGACTGCCTGAGCTCAGAGCCCTCACTGGAAGGACTCGGGTCGCCTGGCTGGAGCTGGGCTCGGGCACAGCACGCTGCTGTGGGGCCCAGCAGGAGCCAGAGCCCCCAGAGAGAGCCCCTGAGTTCCACACTCCCTCCCTCAGAAAACCCACCAACTGCTTACGAGATGCAGAAGCTGGGAATGAGACAGGCCCTTTGACTTCCTTCTGCAGTGGGTAGGGAAGCTCAGGCTGATCCTTGCCCAAACCAATACTTAACAACAGCCTGCCATTAATCTAAAAGGTTCTTTGAAGAATTAGGAGTGAGGACGTACAACTTACTGTTCTGTGATAATTTTAGACCTTGACCACAAGGAATTATACACTTGGACACCAAGAGATTGCAGCATGAAAATCTTCAGAAAGAGAGAGAGATTTTTTTATGTTGAGGATACATCTGAATGTTACATTTTTCCTTCAGAATAGAATGTCTCACAAAGAATCTCTCATGCTGATTAATCTTCTGGTATCACTACTATTTCAGTACATAAACAAAAACTTAAGGTTTAGCTAACCAAAGTAACATTGTATTTTTAATTACATAATTATATGTTTAGACATTTCTGTGGTTATGTTTGCTGAGATGCAAGAAAAATACTCTAATTAAGAGCAGCTTGAAAACTAAATAATCACAGCAAGGAAGGATGACTGCATATTTACCTGCTGGTTACATCTCAGTTCATTTACTGAAACGAAGTAAGAAACAACTGATTCTTCTAATCTATGTTTAGCTTCAAAATCAGCATTTTCATTCCCCTTTCTTTTACATCAAAGATTCCTCCCTGCTGAGGACAAGACACAACTAGACAAAATTTGGTATTAGCTTCAGCAGACCTGCACGGAATTAGTAGGTCACAGAAGTTTCAGTTCCTGGAAGCGGCAGACAGAAGATGTCTGGTGTGCAAGAGGGTGGCTGGCAGAGGAATGTCACAGGCAGAGCCACGTTCTAATATCAGTTCTTCTGTTCATCTGTGCCACAGCAAAATCTTAACTAAACCATTATTTTAACAACATTTCCTAAACTTTGATGGCTCGACTTTGCATCCAGGACTGACCTTTAGCATTGCTACTCACAGGTCTCAAATATATGCTTTAAATCGGCGTATTTGCTACACCATTAAGGAAGTTTGGATCTTCCTCGTTTTCAAAGCAGGTGTCTTTAATTTCTGTGGAAAACTACTGAGCCCTGGTCTCTTTGGAGGGCTGCAGTGTTCGGCTGGAACCAGAGCCCAGCTGAAGCCGAGACCCGGCGGCCCCTCCGGCCCTGTCCCGCGGCTCCGGGCTCGGCAGCAGCGGCACGGACCGCGGCCCGGAGCGCTCCCGGTCCCTCCCGGGGCTGCAGGGAAGCACATCCAGCAGGTGGAGCTTCAGGGCCATCCAAAGGGCCGCTCTCCGCCGTCCGTGCCGCAGGTTCCCGGGGAGCTGCTCTCACCTGCGTGCCCGCAGCAGCCGGGCAAGGCTTCCTGCCGCGGGCGCGGAGCGCTCCGAGCCCAGCACGGGCGCGATTNAGGCGCGATCTGCTCTCCGAGCCCAGCACGGGCGCGATTTCCTATCCGAGCCCAGCACGGGCGCGATTTCCTATCCGAGCAGCTCCGCAGAGGCACTCTGGGCAAACCCGACCCCAGGGCAGCCGCTGCTCCTGCTCCTGCTCCGCGGGATGCGGGACACGGGACACAGCCCCGCTGGGGCCACGCTGCCTGTGCCACCTCGTGTGCCGCCTTCCTCGGCTGCAGGAGCCGTGCGAGCACACGCCCGCTTCAATACAGGCACACCCAAAGCACAGGAGTCACGCAAGTTTGAGTGCAAGTTCGAGTTCACTTCGCTAGAGGTGCACCCAAAGCAGTAATTCAAGTAGTTTTTTAATATATCTTTTCATTCTTTGCAAAACGAGGTTAATTCCTAATGAAACCATTTGTCCTTAGTCCGGAAATGGAGAAATGGAATTAGGAGTTAAGTGGGTAACAACGGGGAAATCCTGTCTTCTACTACCCTGCAGTATTTCCAGCTACATTAAATACATACACAGGTTTATTTGAAGTTGCTCTCACCTTGTAAAATTTTCCTCTGACTTTTCAAAAAACACTTCTAATTAGAAAAGTATGTTGTTCTTCATTTTGCAGCCTCCTCCTCCAGTACCTCTGCATTTGCTAATGTTCAGGCACTGGGTGTCTCCAGAAGGAATTTACTGTCTCCTGCATTACTGGCCAACATTTTGGTCTTACCTGCTTCTTTTAACACACGTGCACACGCACACTGCACTCCAAAAAGCTCAGCTGCTCGGTGTAACGTGGTTGTTATGATGCAGCCTTCCCTTTGAATCCTTGAGCTGAACAGCAGAGATAGATTCAGGTATGTGTGAGCGAGCCCTGCGGGTCACCTGTGGTTTTCAGTGATGAATGACTGTAGATGCACCAATTAACACAGACGTGGCTAAATATAATTTTTTGTTTCTCACATAGAAAATGCAACCCCTACTTCACCCTCCCTCGGCACTCCCCAGCACTTTGCTGATTTGGAAATTCATAGCCACTGTACTTAGAGAAATCGAGTGTCCATAGTCCCTACCACATTTAGGACCTAAAAGTTAACTTGTTTTGTCCTGAGTTGCTTTTTTCCAAGTTCACCTTCCTTCAATTCAGCTTCTTGCTTCTAACCTTTCAGCTTATCAGCATTGATTTATTTAATATAAAGTAGTGAGGTTACCTTAGATCAATTATACCTTTTTTTCTGTGCAATTTCCAATGCTTAATACATCTGTTACTGCTCAGCCGCAGGGACAACTTGTCCAGCTGGATCCTAAATTATTTCAATCCTTAATTCAATTGTATTTTTGCCACAGCCCAGCCAATGAGCATAATTCTTTTATGGCTAAGAAGCCTCTTTAGAAATAATCCAATAGCCCATATTAAAATATAGGTCATTGCGAAAACTGCCAAGTGCCTGACTTGTCATAACTTTGAAGACAGGCTCTGAGTCTCTTTTGGCATTGCTGATTCTTTCAGTGCTTAGAGGCTTAATTTTAAAACAATCAGTTCAACAAAAACAATTTACTTAGAACTGTCCAAACTACTCAATGTTAGCTGGGAAGCTAATTTGCTACTTGGTGCTGCACTTGGATAAATGCTACAACTAAGGGCAACTGGAGGTTTCCAAGTCCTAAATCAGTTCACAACTCGATGTGCCTGCTGCTGTAGAACTGCAAAGGTTTTGGACAGTAAAAGCAAGTAAAACCCACTCAAACCTATACATGAGGTGAAGACACCTGTAAGATGAATGTGTAAACTTTCATAAGGCAAAAAATACAGAAAGTTCTTAAACTTTGAGGAGAAAGTATTTTTCACTCTTCAACTAATACCCATTATGAGACTTGAATCCTTTCAAAAGTTTATGTTTTCAGAGATTAATTTTCTCCTTAAAATAAATAAATAGTTGGTCTTTTTCAGTGTTTTTGAAGAGACTTTTTAATTAGCTACTGGATTTTTCTCTTTCTGTCTCAAAGACATGGAATCACAGTATCCAAAATCTTAAGGAAATGAGTTGCCTTAGTTCCACTAACAGCCACAATGATCCTTTCTCTCAAGTAACAGCAATGGAAAGCTCAAGATAGAGCAATGAAAAGCTCATTGCTTCTAGGTAGATAAGATGAATCTTTTTTTCTGTCCTTGTGGATGTCCAGGATCTAGCACAACAGAATTCTGATTTGGGTATAGCCACAGTGGAAACCTTGGGCAACTGTAGTGTGAACCTCTGCTTGCATGCCTTCTCTTAGTGAAAAAGCAACTTTATTTAGCATAATTTGATTGTTTCTGAGTACTCTTAGGAAATGAGAATTCTCAAAACTGAGAAACAGAACTTAGTTAAGTGACCCTTTCATTTCCACATCTCTCCAAATACCGTTCTCACTGGCCACAGAGAGTTCTGTTTCTGTACCAAAGGAAGAAATTCGATCCCAAATATAAGGCCCAGTAGAAAGCACCTACCATTAATAATTTAAATGTTTGCACTCTTTGTTTAGACTTTAGTGTAATCAGTGAAATCAGCTGTTTTGCATTTGGAAAAAGAATGCGTCCTATTGTCCCTTCAGATATAGGTGCACGATGCCTCTTAAAGTGAATGAGGCTACATAAAGACTGGCTTTGAATGTTCCATCATCAGTATAGCACACAATAAACTTAAGATCAGTAGCCTGTATTAAGGTACCTATTTCTAGTTAAGCAATATATCAAGCTTGTTCTCAGCCTTTTTTTGCAGCCTGCACAATTGGACGTATTTTACTTGCTGTACAAGCAGAGATATCAGCAAGAGACTGGCAGCAAAAGAAAGGACAGGTCCTCCCAGCAAGCAACAACAGATTGCTTCTGGCTTTTTGTTCAGTCTTTTCAACAGAAAGAAAGTAATACCCAGCACCTTGCCATCAGCAGTGCAGTGAAAAAATCATCTTACGATCATATGAAATTCAGCACATTTTTATATCACTAGGTATTTTAGGTCATCTCTCAGTCTAGCTTTGGACATCTAGCAAGGTGTCTTTTTCAGGGTCTGCAGAAATTATGAAGTATCTTACAAAAGCCTCGATTTAGGCAGATGCAAATTATGCTATGACCACACGAAATTCCCAAGCTAAAACACTTTTCACGAATTCTACCCACAGGTGTATAAGCACAGAAAACTCCTACATGCGAAACAAGCTTCCCAAAGGAAGACAGATTAATCTGGTACCTTTTTCTCATAACTGCCTTTCATAAAAGCAAGGAAAATGGGGTAGATATTAATCTATCACGACTTTACAAAAGTAGCTGTTACAGTGACATTTGTAATTGTTAGTCTGAGCAGAAGACATGGAGATAAATAGAATTGTTAAGACAGGAAAGGAACTGACTAAAGAGGATATAATACTATGTTGTGCTATAAGGATAATTACAGACTTGGAATGAGATTACCCATCTTGAAAGATCTGTTAGTGGGAATGATCTTATTAAATATTTGCATTAATAATATGCACCCAAAAGTTTGTGTTTGCTAATGAAATTTGGAGATGATGAAGTTGGCAGGCAACATTTAATCAGTGAAGACTGGGACTCACACAGGGAAAAAAAGGAAACCTAGCATAACAGAAATGGGATGGAAGCAAACCATAAAATAGTAAACCTGGTCTTTAAGAATTAGAGAAGTGACAGAGCAGAATGACTTGGGTGTTTATAACCTGTCTGTGGACAAACATTTAGTACAGGTGTGAAAAAGGCGAGGTCCTCTTCTCATTAAAATCTTGGCTGGTAGTCCTGGGAATTATTACTATCTCACTAAAGGTTGGTAAGACTTTATCTAAAATCTAGGCCATTTTTGCTCAAGAAAGGTTTATTCCAACCAAAAAAGAGAAAGATTACACAGATATATAACCTGGTGAACCCAGAGGGAGGACTACAGCAGAGCCAACCGTACCGGTTCTCCTACTGTACAAGGCAGAGATGAGGTCAGTGTGTGCCCTTGCTCCCTTTTGGACCCTGCACCCTTTGGACCTTGCACCCACTTCTCTCTTGCACAAGCCAAGAAAAGGGAGGAGGATGGGGTGCACCTCATGCACAGTCACACTGAAACTGGGAGTGCTCCCAATTCCACCCCACTTATATGCAGCTTTGCAAATGGCTCTCATACAACTACCTCTGAGATAGAATAAGCCTGATGCTAAAGCAGCAGCAGGAGCTAGTGATCCAAAGCAGGTAGCAAGAAAAAATATGCTGAAGCTGAAACTTAACTACTATGTGAAATGTTCCAAAGGAGATTTAAATCTTTAAAAGAAACTAAGTGCTAGTAAACAGGAAAGAGGCCAAAGGGAGGTGAAGGGGATGTGCCTATAGAGAAGGGGCAGTGGTGAAAGTATGAGTGATAAAGCTCCTAGACTTCAACATCATCCTCTCCACACATATTCTATACATTATAAAATGATAAAGATGTCATGGGATAGTTTGCTTGGGTGACACTGATGGTCTCATGAAGGTCATCTGATGCCAGAGGTAGCAGATCCCAGGTAAAACGAACTTTGAAGGTGTGTATTTGTGACAATCTCAAGCAATTTGATAAAGAAGGTACAAAAGCTGCTATCATGAGAAACAGGGAAGAGCCTTGTCTTCCCCTAGAACTTGGCATTCTTGCAGGAACAGAATACCAAAACACTGTGAAGTGTTTCTGTAATATTTATTTTCTGTCTGAAGACAGTTTGTAACATGACAGACACTGTCAAAATGCAGGGCTGGACCAACCCAAACAAGTCCTCAGTGAAAGAGACACATTTCTTTAACTCTAGGGAGGAGATACTATGACAACAGCCTGCTAACAATAAAACACGGAAGTTTTAAATACTAAGTAAACATTACATTTGGAATGGCATTGTGATTTTAGAGAGTCTGTGAAGCAAACCTGCCCAACCTACTCTTATAAAAGTCCGAGACACTGGGGCTGATATATCTACTGTCATCAAAAGACGTCCAGTATAGTCAGTGGCATGACATCCTTTACCTGCTAACCTAGAAAGATGGGCACCCCTGCCAATGCCATGTTCCCATCACTGTGAAATCCTTTTAACATTGATTTAGTCAGAAGGCTTTGTTCCCAGTTCCCACAGCAACTGGCTATTCCCCAAGTTTCTTCTATTACAGAATAACCAAACCTAACTGCATTCAACTTATGCACTTTGTTTGAAAAATGTTTAGTCTTTCAGTGGTGGTGAGCCTCAAGGCCAGAATGAGTTTCTGTGGATGTACCAGGACATGACATTAAACACTTGATGTATATATCCATTGCCCCTTTTACTCTTTCCTTGTATCTTGAATTATAGTAAGAAACTGATCTCCCAAGTCTTCAAGTCTGAAACAACTTTGTCATACTAATCTACTCATAAAAATATATTCCAAACCCCAAGTCTTTAGTTACCAGTGCATTCACTGCTTTGATAGTTAGAACGCTCTTCATTTTCCCACTAAATTTATTGTGATTCCTTTGGTTTAAATAGTGGTAGGGTTTTTTTCTCAGTGACATTTACTTCAATTTACTTAAAAAGCAATCATATCCTCTCTCAGTTACTGTTTTGTTGGCTCAACTGCCAAGCTCTTGCACCAAGTATATCAGACACTTTGTGAAGCAAGACTCTTACAGATGCACCAACTGTAAAGTGCAAGTTCCAGCATATTGGAACACTGTTTGATACCACCCTTCCTAGAAGATGTTCCTAGGTTCATAGGAGAGACAGTAGGCAGCTCCCATAATTCTGTAGTGTCAAGGGCAGAGGGCTGTGCTGCCAGCACTGGAGAATTCAAACCCTGCTGCCAAAAGCACAGTGAGCCTTCACACCACCAGCAAATGGAGCTCTGAAAGCGCACACGGAATTATTGCTCATTGGGGCTTTTTATTTCCTTTATTTCCTAGACACTAATGTGTGAGTGATAGCCTCAGTTTACTGTTACAGCACGCAGTATATTCTCCCACACATTGCAAGGAATGACGGACAAGAATTTGAATAATTGATGACTAACCTAGCCATACCTGACTATTTTCTGAAGTAAATTACAGCCTATTTCCCAGTCAACAGTGGCATATCACTAACACCCTGCCATCTTGCCTGGCCCCATTGAGGCTTCTAAATACAATATTCTTTTTTCTGACTTCAACTCTACCCACTGTCAGGCTCCATTAGGCATAACAAGATCCAGACAGATTCAAGATTAAGCAACTTTTTTATAAAATCCAATTGAGGACTTTCTTACCTTGAGGGTGCAGCAGATATTACATTAACCAGATTGTGCACACTTTCCATGCAAGAACTAAAGGCATATATATATATATATGCAGAGTGACTTAATTCTCTTAGGAAATAAGCGGGGGCTTTCTAGATTCCTCCCACCATAGACATCATAATCAAGCTCAGCTAATTGAGACCTTGTGGGGAAAAGGGTGTTCCTTAGCAAGGCCTTATTTTTCCAGAAGCAATACAGGAGTGCCGCTGTCTAGCGTAGGAAGTCTGTGCAGATCATTAAGGCAGTAATAGTCACGTGGAGAGAGGGGAACCAGGTTTAAAAAGCTCCTTACTGTCTAGGCTACATCTTCAGCTCCCAGAGAGGCTGCAGTCCCTGAGTGGTGGAACCAAGAAGGAGCAATCCCTCTTCAGTTATCTTCCCCCTCCCCACAGGTACCAGGGAATGGGACAGAGACACCCCCAGTGCTGTCTGGTGAGTTAGTCAACAAGATGCCTTCAGGGCTGTGCAGCTGAGAGCAGAGGCTGCCTTTATGTCCGAAACAGAGCGGGTCCTTTATTTGCTGTGGGAGAATGGGGGTGCAGACTCACTTAAACTCAGGAGAGCCGGGCATATTTGGGGGCAGTGCACGGAACACGGTTTGTATTTGGTGTATTTGGTGCATGTGGTGGAGTGACTGATGGGTGGTACGAGGAGGAGGCAGCAGCGCAGCTGCGCACGAGCACGATCCCGTGGGCTGCACTGCACGGGAAAACAGCAACTGCTCATAGGGCACTATGGCATAGTCACACAGCCTTGGAGCGTGTATGGCACGGAGCGTCGAAAAGAAGAGAAAAACGTCTTGTGTGGTGTATTGCAAAGAGATGAGGACAGGAAATCACAGAGTAGCAAAAGAGAACGTATGAGCTGCATGGTCTAAGCACCTAAGTGCTCTGGAACAGTATAGCCACTGCTCAAATACTTCACCCAGATGGCAGCTTTAGGATTCAAGTCAGAATTTGGATATTGAACCTTGAACCAAGCATTTTTTGTGAAGGCATAAAATCTGTATGTTTTCACTAGCCGTCTTGCTAGCATCTTTTTAGTCTGTGGCCTGAAGAGAGATGGGGAGGATGCCAATATGTGAACTTTAACTCTGAAGTGATATTCTTTTTCACGTTCCAAGTTTGCAGAAAAATCTGGTATTCTTTATGAACTCTGACTAGCACCTCTTTATGTATTACAATATATGTAATACTGTTTTATCAGCCCTAGCAGAGTAAATAAGTATGGTAGGCTGTAACACCTTCGAGAATCCTCTGTGATTTGACCTGCTCTCACTGACGCCAGGTAGAAGGGAAGCGATTTAATACTGGGGAGGGAGAGCTGGTTTCTGTCTTTCATGGTTCAATTTTATTCCCTTAACTGACACAGAATGTAGAGTTACTATTCGCAGCTGTAACAAGAAGAGTCCCTGAAAACCACTTTCTGAAGCTGTATTTAGCCAACTTCTGGCACCAATCACTGTTCTGCCAGATAATTCTTTGCCCATTTTCCATGTAAAAGACTCGGGTTCCATTTGGAATAGCAGCAAATAGTTAATGTCCCACAAATACCTCAACCTGACAACTGAATTCTACCAGCCTCACACTTGCCATGAAAGAAGAAGCTGAGCATCCGTCAGTCCTGGCATAGGAGCATTAGCAGCGTCCAGCTCTGCCATGCAGCCTGCACGCCACCGGGTTCTGATGTCAAAAGCCAAAAATTCTGCTGTTTAACTAAAGCCACACTAGCGGACAGGGGAGATCAGCCGAGAAAGAAGGGAAGCGGGCAATCCAAGCAGGCTCTCTACCTGTTGCCTGCTAACGGCACTTTCGGCTGGCTGGACTAGGGATGCGTGCTTTGCGTGGCGGGAAGGAGCCGCTCCGAGCGCGCCGTAGTCCGCGGCAGGACGGAGCCGACCTGCGTACCTCGGCGGGGAACCAGGGGCGGTGCGGGCTCCGGGCGGTGCGGGGCACGGGTCGGAGCCGGCGGGGCCGGGGCGGCGGCCCCAGGTGCGGCCGCTCCCCGCGGAGGAAGGCGCGGGCAGCCCCGCTCCCCGGGGTCCCCCCTCTCCCGCCTCATTTGCATGGCTCTTATTACGGCCGTGCCTCGCTCCCGCCGCGCTGACACCGCCGGGCTGAGCGCGGAGTCGCCTCCAGCGGGAAGCGCACTTCCGTTATCTGCGCGCCCGCGCCCCCTCCTCAGCTCGCTCTCTCTGGATGTTTAAGGCGAGGATGAACAAACAGATCCAGCCCGAGCGCAAAGTGTCGGTGGTGGCCCCCTTGCCGGACCGCGCGGGGCCGCCGCCGCCGCCGAAGAAGGACGTGGAGCTGATCCTGGTGAAGGAGCACAACGGGGTGCAGTACACCAGCAGCAGCCTCCTGCCCGCCGCCCCCGCGCCGCGCTACGGCACCCAGGACAGGGAGACCTGGGGCAAGAAGATCGACTTCCTCCTCTCCGTCATCGGCTTCGCCGTGGACCTGGCCAACGTCTGGCGATTTCCATACCTCTGCTACAAAAATGGAGGGGGTAAGAACCGCTTGCGAGGTCTTTTTCCCCGGCCCCATACCCCCAAGCCGCCCCGCCGCGAGGGCGGCATCTCCCTCTTCTTGGCGGAGTTTCTGGGGAACGCCGGGAGCCGGGGCTCGCCCCGCGGTGCCCGGGCGCGCTGCCGGATGGCGAAGGGAGGCGAAGGGAGGCGAAGGGAGGCTCACCCCGCGGTGCCCGCCGCGCTGCCCCAGCGCCCCCCGCTCCTCCCGTCGCCTCCCGGGCAGCGGGGACCCGCCGCGGCCCCCAGGGCACCCGGAGCACCGCTCAGCCCCTTCCCGGGAACGATTGCTCACACACTCCTCGAAGTTTAACTTAGTTTTTGAGTACAGGCGTATTTGCCGTCTGCTGCCACTCCAGGCTGCTTAACACTTTTTTTCGTTCGCAAAAAATAGCACCAAGAGGAGGGGGGGGGAAAGGCCAAACCAAAAACACTCGAGCAGAAAAACAGCATCTAGAAGAGCTAGCGCCAGACCACTGAAAGGTTCCGTGGGGGCAGTTTTAACGTAGGATCGGGATTTCTGCCCTCCCTTCTGCAGTGTGGGGGTTCTCCCCTCCTCCAAAGTAGGTAGGAGACTTGTTACAAACAAAACCTCACAGTTTGGCAATGACAGCAACAAAAAATTACACACAGTAACTATAGTTGGCTCAGATTGTCTGGCACGTCTTCAGTAAGACCTTAACTCCATCATCCTCTTTCATCTCCCTCAAGTACACTGTGTTGTCAGTGATGACTCCAGACTGTGATGGAGTAACACCATCTGCAAGCCGGGCAGGTGCCTGGGGTGCTTTCAAGTCACGCACAGAAAGAACAGACCCTGCCTGGCAGATGGAGAACTGTGCGTGAACGGTGAACCATACAGATAGAACCGATAGAGAGAAAGCAGGTTCTGAAAGATACTTAGGTATGTATATAGTAATAGTGTGGTTGCCTGGTGATAAAGGCTAATAGTTCACGCTTGTAGCATAAAATAATTGCTTCCTGTGAAAATAGGAATGCAGGATGAATGGGAGAATCCCTATCAAATAACATAGAATTATACCTGTCCTTGGAACTTAATAGGATACTGGTGCTAATGAAACACTCGGTCAAGCTTAGTACCTCCAAAACTTCTGAGAGGAGTCAGAAAACCTCTCTGCTCACCACCCAGACAGACTGAAGAAAGTAGTTAGTACTGAAAAATAACCTCCATCCTAATTTCGTTGTGTCCAAAAATAGCCCTAGCCATTCACACTTCAGCAGCACAATGCATCAGGAACCCAGCGGGCTCCCGCCGTGTCAGGTGTGGCAGCAGCATCACTCATACCACTCAGGACAGATGCACCATTGCCACATCTCCATGTTATCTGGCAATTTTTAGGAAAAGAGATATATTCCCCTATGTGACATTGCACAAGGTGACTCTCAGAGTGCCTGAACTCTTTTCTATTGTAATTTGGGTCCCAATTTCCTAACCTGCTTGCTTCATAATTTACTGCCAGCTCAGGCACAGAAGGTAACAGTCTGCAACTCTTGAATTTTGTTTAGCTACCACGTATTATCTTATGTCAGTTCAGCTAGAAAAAACTGGGTCTTCATTAGCATCTTCTCATTCAAATACTTCCAAATGGCAGTGAAGAGAAAGCCAACAGCTACAAGAGGCACATTTCAGTGAAATGTTTACAGTAATTCTTCAGTATCATCAAAGTAAAATCAGACCTTTACAAGCAAAGGTAGAGAGGCCCTCTGCTACCAAAGTCTGTAGAATGGCTGAGAACTGTTTACTGATACAGAGACCAAACACTCTGGTATCTTAAAAATTTTCCATCCATTTCCTCTCATGTTGGCCATCCATATCTGTTTTAATCAGTAGAAACTCTTGTAAGAGTTTCAGGCTCTAAAAGTACTTTACCAAGTTTCAAGCCAACTCAGTCCCTTCTTTCTTTCACACTGTGTTTGGGAGCTTGTTTGCTTTATGAGTAAATTTTCCTACAAGACCAAAAAACACAAGAAAACAGGCAGAGCTGTGGGATATCGTTGGATTTTGTTGAGATCTTTCCAGTCATAAATCACAGATATTCTTAAATCTCTCTTATTTTTCCCCCCACACTGCTATTCCATGAAGGAACCTTTCTAGCACTAATTTAACTTTTGCTGCCTCAAAAGGATGACACAATGGGTTTCATATAATTGCTGTGTATCCCTATGCTGAAGTTGGTATGTGGATATTGACATGGGGAAAATGTGATTTCCCTCTTAGTAGTTTTTCTGGACTGCTGAGCTAGTTAAAGGGATGAAATCAGAAGTTGTTTTTATACTTGTGTAGCATGTTCAGACTTACCATATTAAAAAAAATTCACAAGATGCTCACAATAAGATTACAGTTTGCCTTTTGATATTTATAAGGAACTGCTAGGTAAAGAAAAAAAACAACAGAACAGATGAAACTTGAATTGGATGATATGTATAAAGTAAAGCAGTGGAAGGTAAAAGGTTTCCTTTCCTCTTCCTCCTGCAGTTTCTCTTTTTTCTGAAAGCCTCAGCAATTCCTCAGCCTAGGTGATTTAACTAGAACTGACTTTGGACAGTCAAATGTGTGTGGTGTGAACATGTTATGAACAACAGATTGATACAAAATGCTCGGTGAAATGGAAGCATGTTGCAATGCCCTAAGTGCTGGGTCAGCGTAGGGTGTGCTACCTAACAAAAAGAAATTCTGCTATCCTACCACAAGCTACAAAGGTTCTACAAATGTTCTTAGAAGTTAAACAACAATGTCAAGGGCATGGAAGTGGTAGAAAATGGCATCTTCCTTTAGATTTGAAAAAAAGTTAGGTGGTTGACATACGGACTATGTCCTAAAGCTAACTATAATTAATTCAAGATGCCTGCAGACACATTAAGGGCCTTTCCGTGTTTATAAAAGTAGGTGGCTCTCAACAAAGCATGGAAACTTACAAGAACTGAGAAGGAAAATATAAATATACACTGTATTCCCCCATTCAAAGTTGAATTTTACAAGGACATGGATGTATATACACCCCCTTCTTTTTACTAGCCAAGTCCTGGAGTTTCTTTCTTTGATAAACTCTAGGGAAATTTTCTAGAAAAAACAGACATAGAGGCTTTTGGTTTAGATCTGGAAGTTCCACTTATACAAAACTCTGACAGTTTACTTTAGTGAGTTTTACTTACACAAGGCACACACCACCCAGTGGCAGCTATACAGACTTTTTTTGTTAGGTAACTTCGGAGACAGCATTGGTGGTGGTAACAGAAAGAAACATTTATATTTTAACACGCTCCCAGTAACAAAAAGTCAGCGAGTAAGAAGCATCCAACAGAACTAAAACACTGAATGAATAGCCAGAAACATCTGTGTTTTGGGAGTAGCCTGCTGAGAGACCCCAATGGGACTTCTGCACAAAGATAGACGGCAGAATGTAACCCTTCTGTAAACAACTGTAATTTTTGGAATCATTCTTCTGCTATTAAAAAAATCCCCGGTCTTTAGTAAGATCTAAAAATCTAGAGCATTTATTTTTCTGTATCAGTTACCTACTTCCATAGGACTTGCCTGCCTTACAAGGGCAGAGACAGATCCAGTGGCTGTATTGTAATATGAAACGGGCCAGGAAAGCTTACAGGACAGTTTAGTATGAACAGTCTGGAGGAGTTCTTGCCCTCACTGACTCCTTGGAAGCAGGATCTGTCCACTGTGTGCTCTAAAGTATTTATCAGGAGATAGGGTAGGCTCTGTACAGATGGGAAAAATCTGCAAGCTCCCAATAAGCAGATATGGCAACACTCCAAAAGGAGGAATTCTCAAACATCACCTTGTCAGTCCAGCTGATCAAAAAAGACCACAACTTACATGTGTTTGACTGCTGCTCACAGCACAAAGGAAAAGCACTGTTTGCAGCAAATGGAATACTTTTTGTGCAGTACATTTGTGAAGGTTGCAAGGAGTAAGGCTTATCACTGGAGAAATCATCAACTATGGTCATTTCTACTGGCTAATTTTACAAGAGCTATATCCTCATTATAACTTATTTCTGGCAAGAGCACTTTTTTTAAAAATTATTTTTAAGAAAAAGATTCCCTAGCTGTATAACTCTCTCTGTAAGTGGTCAACATCACTGTACTCCAAAGAATTCTTTATAACACAACCAACCTTTCAATTGCTCCCTAGCTCTACAAGAGGCTATGGTGAATTAAAGAAGACTACTATTAAAATTATACACTCATCAACTTCTGGAAAGATTTACCCTGGTATTTGGATTACATCTGAAATTTTACTGGTGCCAAATGAAGTTGAGTAATGCCTACTATGATTAACTGATGTGCTCACAGTGGGGGAGGATGATGCTCAGTCTTAGTTAACAAGCTATTGTAGTTTTTGTACAAGACACTTTCAGTATTAATGTTCATTTTTGTTTCCTGTCCTGCATAGTCACAGGCAGAATTTAGACTTCCCACTGAAATTTGAGGAAAAAGAATTTACCAAGATAAAGTACTTCTTCTGTGAGCCAAAGTGTTTGCAAGGTCAGTCATACTCAGACTACTCATTAGGAAGCATGTAATTGTCGGATTAGTTGCTGGAGACTTACTGCATCATAAGAATCAGATTAAGTTTTTAATGAATTTAGGAATAGTGGCAGATAAATATTTTAACAGTAGTCTAGCTATCATAATGCACACTTTAAATCTCCCCTGCAGCATTATTTCTAAGTGTTTTTAGACCACAGTATTTCCAGAAGAAATTGTTTGCTTCAACAAACAGTTTGCCAGCAATCAATACACTTCCAAAGTATCTTACAATTTATCCTGATACTCCCCGTTCTAGTCACAATTCCATAAGCTGTAATGCAGGACTGAGCAATCCACAGCGGAGATACCAAAGACAGCATAAACCAGATCCAAATACCCCCGAAGTCAGGAGCCAAGAGCTGTCACGCGTCGAGAACGATGCCGTGGAGCTGTCACCTCCCACCGAGCTGGGAGCCTGGCCACCGCACCTTCACTGAGAGCAAACCGTGCTGCTGGCAGCACCACCTTGCCTTTCCACTACACTCTGCCTCCTCAGTTTTGCAAAGTGTCTGCCACCAAATCTAATCACTATTTTGGGGAAGAATATAACCTGGCACTTTATGGTTCAAAGGTGGGTGACCTTTGCCTTACAATATCAGAGTTTGTATTTCAAAGTAGCATTGATGATGATAATAATAAATCAACTTTGAAGTAATCTCACTGCAAAGCCTACGCCAAGAGTTTGACTCATCAGTCAATCAAAGCTCAGATGCAAATCTAGTGATTTTGGTTTCCTAAAAAGGGGTTTTCAATTCCCATTAGCACATCAAACCACTGACCTCAGATAGGTTAAACTGCTGTGCTGCTCTCTTCACTGTGGCCATGAGCTCTGGGTTCTCAGCCATAGTGTGACTTGAGGAACAGTGCTTAGTTGTGTGGTGTGGCAGGACCTCCTTTCCCAGGGCCAGAGTCGGTGTCCAACTCACAGCTGCACTCTCCCCCTTTCCACTTCATCTCTTCTCTTTCCCTTCCTTGATCAGCCACTAATCACCTGGTGCATGCAGGCATGGATTCACCCAGGCTCTTCAGCACCGGAGCTCACATGCCAGTTGCCACCTGCTTCTCTGAAATTCCCTGTTCTGCTCTACATGTCTTGTTGGATCCACAAAATAAATCTTCAGAACAGGAATTTCTGCAGGGTTATAAGCTACTGCATCATACACCTACTACATATGAAGTATTAAGAATAGCTGAGAGGGAAGAACTGAATCTCTCACCCAAATCTTTCATCAATTGTAAACTTCTTGTTTCTGACTCTGAGGTATGATACCATGAGATAGTGTATAAGTGGCACACTATATAGACTCTCAGCTAAATACCTGCCTGTGCAGAGAAGTTATTTGTCCCTGAACAATTCTAGCAACTCGTAGCTTGACAAATTTACAAAGATTTAGAGGTACACCAGCACAGAAAGGTTCTAGACGAGATACATAATATTTAGCTTGATATTACACCTTAAGAGGAACATCCTGTGGCTGATGCAGGGCAAGTATTCAGAACTGATCTAAAGGGCACTCCGATCAATTACCAAAACTGATTTTCCAGCTTTACTGACAATAAAAGAGCTGGTGTGGGCCAGCTGACAAAAGCAAAGGTACATCTTTCCAAGTACAGTGGATGCATATTTTGATTACTATTTGAAGTACTTTATTCTAAACTAAGAGGCAGAGAAGACATCAAGTACTAAACTTAGTTCTGTTTTTGAAAATTTGAAATCTCTGTTTAAGATATTCCCATGCCCTGCCTCCCCCCCAAGCCCTCTTCATTCCTGTACACCCTTCTCAATTCTGCCAAGGAATGGAAGTACTGAAATATCCCCAGTAAACCATTCCTGCACAAGTAAATTCTGCAAGTCACATTAGGGAGCCTTCAAACCTTATGTTAACTCCTATTAAAACAAATACAGGACTTTCTTACAGTCTGACTAGGAGTCTTGGGTTTGGATACTCATTTGAGCTGAAATAGCAGGCTTCATGTGTCTGCTTTCTCACTCACATTGTCTTAAACTCTGGGAGCAATGGAAAATAGAAAGACCAGGTTAGGAGTGTAGCAGCCAACAGCACTTCTTTACTGAAGAAACCAAAATATCTCTAAAGAGACTGAGACATGGTCTACATGGTTTAGGGGTAGAATTTCTCTTTCACCTTTGGCAAAATACCACAAAACTGTCTGTCAGTTCAGTGAATATGTGAATACAGCTCCAGCAGACTAAAGATACTATTCCAGACAGATACTTCTTCCCCATGCTTAGACCAATATGAAACAGAATGTTAATACAACTATTTGCACATAAGATCAGGAGGAACATTCAGCTTTCATGAGTTTAGATATGCTGTGAGGGGAATGATGGATTAAAATCAGTCCTTAAATTACTGAACTTGTTGCTGTGTATTTCAATGGAAATGAATGGTTTAAAGAATTTTGAGCGGTTCTGAGAAGCAACATCAAATAGCCCATGTCTTCATTTTTGCTTTGTCTGATGGTAAGTGCATCAGCAACTCCCAGTTGTAAAGCCTTTGTCCCAGTTTAACCAATTGATTAAATATTTAAGAACTGTCATATGGTTCTCTGATATCAGTCTGCACTGTAAACTCCATAGCATTTACATACATTGCAGTTATTACATGTAGTTATTAGACAATGTTGTACCTAACTGCTCTCAACAGTATTACAAAATAGCAAACCATAACCAAATAAATTCTACACTTGGAGATATAGTTGGACTAAAATATTGTCATTCAGAAGTCAAGACACAAATTTAAATGATGTGTCTTTGTAAAACAGTTCTGGGTCTTTCACTACTACCTCACTTCTAGTACTTTCCATTTTCTCTGTACATATAGAATCATAGAATTATTTGGGTTGGAAGGGACCTTAAGGATTGTCCAACCTCCCTGGAGTCTTGCAACTGACTCTCAACTTCTTGACTTGAAATGTGACAACAAGAAAAAAAATCATTATTGTTGTTGTTCCTATTATTATCGTCATCGTTGTTAAAGTTGAAATAAATTGTATTAAGGACAAATCCACTGTCCCAATCCATTTTCAATGAAGAGTATGTAAGGAATCCAGGAATATCACACTGGTTATAAACCTTGAGTTTTCCTTCCTCAAGGCTTTTGGAGACAAAGGATTCATGTTAGCAGCCCATTACCCATGTCCTGACAACCTGTAATCGCCTCCTCCAACTAGAACTCCTTAATCATCTGCTTTCCTTCTCCCTACCTTCGTATTAAGTCTTGAACCTTCGATGGAAAGGTTTCATCCTAATTATGCAGATCTTATATATAAGTATACTTATATACAGATCTTATATACTGGTGCCAATCAGAATAGTTTCTAGTGAAAGGCTTTACTGACATTCAAAACTTGATTTCCTAAAGACGGATATCTGAGTCCTCCAGGAAATCAGAACCAAAAGTGCCTAGATCCCCAGTACTGTTGAATAATTCCTGTTCTCATGGAAATTTTGGGTAACTGTAGTATAATTCAGCATCTTAACTTCTGTATAGATTCAACATACTTAATTTTAGCCACAGAGCTTTTGAAACCTTTAATCCATGAAGAAGGAGAAAGGAGGTGAGAGGAATGGAAGGAAAACAGTTAATTTCCTTGCCTTGTGACATATTCTTCAAGAAAACCATAGGAAAGAACCTCTAAACTACTTATCAAAACTATCCTTTGTTTTATTTTCACATTTCCTTCTCCTTTCCCCTATTCTCTATTCAAACAAGTTTTGCAATCTTTCCTGAAGCATGTCAAAGGTGACAGCACAGAACAGCACTTTGGGAACCAGGGTCTACCATTCTGAAGCAGAAACTGTCAGCAGGGAGGTCTGGCTGTGTAAGCCACATCCTTCTCTGCACTCACACTCATCCAAAGCACACTACTGACTTTCCAGTGAACAGAACTGTGTGATAACATATTACTAAGCAAAATTCAGGCAGGATTGGGCAGGCAGTTGTCTGTTGCCAGTCCATAAATTTTTTTTATGATGAGCATTCTGACTGCTGGTATGTAGTAAGACAAGCTGCCCTTATTATACAATAAGTCTTTTTATAGAAGATGGTAATTTTTCCAGTGCTCCTACTCCTTAAGGCTTTGTGAACACAACCACTCACTTCCAAAAGCACGAGTGACTGCAGAAGCTGTGTTCTTAATGTAGGTATTAACTGATTGCTACAGTTTGGCTATTATAATTGTCTAAGAATATATGCTAAGTGTCCAAAATAGGATCCAACCCTCCCAGACTGGTTGTGTTAGACTACACAAATATAAAGCCTTTCTTGGAATGCTTTGTTATAAACTGCTTCCCTAGAGCAAACCCAGCATCAGAAGAGGAGTAGTGGTTTGAACCTGCCCCACTAAAGTACACAGGAATTGTGATTTCAACAGCAGAAGAATATTACTCCTTTGCAGTCTTTATTTCAGATCTGGAGAAAGTTATTGCATGATTTCCAAGCACTGGGTGTCCTGTCTTGCTACAGCACTCTTGCTAGCTTGAGAAACTGCTTTTGTGGCATTGATGTAGGGGAAGGATTGTGGCTGGGCAACTGCACAGCTTCATCTTTACTGAAGACTGCAGGACTGTGGGAATGAGCTGATTTTCTGGCCCAACAGCAGCATGGAAGAATGAACCCTCTGCAATTGCCTCACTGACCATCCAAATCAGTGTTTCCTTGGGGCTGGTGTATGCACTGAAAAAGGCAGCTGAGTATTGTGCATCTTGGTTTTTGCCAGCTATTTTTAATTTATTCTGCACTTCCTGAACTATGTGGGTATGTGTGTACAGCACTCTTCACTGATATTTTCATTTCTATTTTTCTCTTCTGTAATGAAAGACCTCTTGCAATGTCCATCCTGAAGCATGCCAAAGGTGACAGCACGTTACTTGCCCTTAAGATCCATATCTCGAGGTAAAGTATGATACTGATTCCAGTCAAATTCCCACTAAATAAGAAAGGGGGAAGAGGCTGGACTTTGTCCGGCACAGCACTCTGTGCAGAGCAGAATAACGGGAAGCATTTTTCACACCACAAGGTGGAGCAGTGGATCCTCACAGGTCTTGGGAGATCCCAACCACATAATTAAGGTCGCAACATTTATAGGAAAAAAGAATTTCATGGTGGCTCATTACTTTTAAATACAGAATGGCTCAGTAATAATGAAGATCATTCCCAAGCAGACCATTCTTGGATTTCCCACTTTATTTTATTTATTAGGATATTATAGGAGTGGCAGTTTTTAGCAGTGCCTAATTCACGTGTAGGACCTCACTTGTCAGCATGGCCACAATGACAGCAGGGACACAATCCATTGATAATAAGAGGTTATCCCTGAACACATCTTTTTTAAAGAGTGCAACAATAAAACAGAGATACAATCTCTTCCCCCCAAGGATTGATGCAGGAGGAAACAATTCCTCAAATCCTAAATTTAGAAGGTGATCCAAATACCCTCAAAAGATTTGCCTTTGGAAAAAAAAAACCAAGCTCCACACGAACTTTCATGGGTACATTCTACAACTGAAAGATTTCTTTTTTCTTCTTCAATGTTAATGTAACCCACATTTCAGGAGGTCTCAGCATCTTTCCTTCTTGGCAGAGGAATCATTATTTCACAAAACAGTAATTTCACAATGAAGTATATTATATTGGACTTACTATGATATTAGAAAGTTCAAGGCCAAATGTTACCAAAACATCAAGTTCACAGCTTAGAAGCCACTCTCAGAAGTATGTTTGGTACATGACTCTTCATCAGCATGCAGGGCTGCATCTGCCTACTGATGTGCAGTAAGACTGGTGCTTGAAGAAAGCTCACAAGCTCGTGCCCTCAAACTGAGGGGAGATTAGAGCTGTACACTGGCATCTTAGTTCTACAGTTTATCACAAAACTAAGGGATAGTTTGTGCTGTGCAGTGCTTGGTCTCCTTTCAGAAGAGAAATTCAGATGTGTAAATGAGATTATGAGACAGGTGGTGGTGAGATCAAAGACAGCCCAGGACTTTGTTCTGGGGAAGGGTTTGATCATTTGCTGCTTTTCTGCAGTTTGTTTCTCATGTATGTATGGCTCTACAGCTTTAGTTAAAATCAATAGATTCGTAAACCACATGGGAGAAATCCTGACCCAGCTGAAGTCAATGGGTGATTTTTTTCCATTGACGTCACCAGAGCCAGGATTTAAACCCAAATAACAGAAGTCTCTCTCTTAAGGACTCCTAAGTAGACAGAATTTCCAGACTAAAAATCATGTGAGAAGAAAAACAGAGTAAAGTAATAAAAAACTATTGAGACTAAACTGATATAGAAGACTTCCACTGAGTAGTAACTGATCTTCACTCAGTACAATAGCTCGGTACTTTACCTAAAAGCAAACTGTCAGGATTACATAGATGATGGTGATTATTAACAAAATAGATTTACTCTGTGAGAGTTAGACTATGACCTCAGCATTCTCCTATGTCGGGCTCAAGCAATAAAAAAAAGTACTATTTTAAGAAGTGCCTTTTACTCTCACAGTTTCATAGGGACAAATGATTAGACAAGAATCTCTTTCTAGCATTAAGGGCTGAAGAGAAAAGCTGGGAAAGTACAAAGTAAATTCAAAACTAAAAGCAAGCAGGCAAATGAAAGGATTGTAGTAGAAGATCATACATTTTAAAGTATTCTGAGGCCTAATTCATGGTTTTTGAACTTTTGAAATTGGTGTTTATAAGAATACAGTTACTCTCTGGCATAAGTTACTCTCTTGACTCTACCCCAAAAGAAAGAGGCAGAAACCAGTAACCAGGCTCTTCCTAAACAGCCAGTTAATCCTCCATTGACTCATACAGAATCTGATGGCAAAATCACTGTCTCTAACCATAAATTAAGAGATTTTGAGATCTTCAGGATGACCTATATTTTTTCTTTCTAAATACCGTTTTACAGTCATGATGTATTATGTGTTTAAAGCTGTTTAGAAATACAAGGAAAAAAACCCACCACTGTGTGACAAGTTGAAAACACCAGAGTCAGCCACACTGATTTATCATAAGGTCTGAGTAATCAGTGAACAAAACTGCCCCTCAATCTGCCCAAGCAAAACTTTGCACTGTGATGAAACGCGAAGGATTTTGCTTCAAACTGTTAATAGGCCTCTGCTTCATTTTGGCAGGGAGCTATGATGGGCCCTGGGGTAATTTTCAAATTCTTCTGTGGCATTTCAAGCTAGGAGGCCCTGTACAGAATGGCAGTGACAAAGCATGTACTGGACAGCTTGGACTGAGGGGAAAATTACATTGCTTGAAGCCTATTAGGAAAACAGTCCGCTAAGAACAAACATAAGGCTCAAGCTGCAAACCGAAATAAAAACTTTTATCTTATTAATTCCCATAGAAGAAGCTGAGTAGTTGGAGGACAGAAAATGAAAGAAGAGTGTTGCTAGCCAGTACAGGTAGATTTGTGCAGCACTGTTGTGATTTCATCCTGGTCTAAATAAGACTCAGTTTACCCTTTCGAGCAAACTGATGTCAAGAGAAGTAGTTCTTACAGTCCTCCTGCTGCAGGAGGGATGATACTGAGAAGTTTCCCTTTGTGCTCACAATGTCCAAGTTGTCAGAGACCTCACCTAATGGCTGGCACACAGAATATTACCAGCACTACCCTATGGCAAATGCAAATTTTTTCCAAAAGGAAAAGTTTTCTGTGAAGAATGCTGTGACAGTTTTTGTGAAATTCCTGTGTTTGGTGCTAACAGAAAGGTACAAAGCAAAAAAACCAGACCCACTTGGAAATTACCATTGCCCAGGCCTTCCAAAATATAAGCACAATCCAACAGTAACTATAATCTTTGATAAGAGAACAGAATTTTCAATTTTTCTAGGCAATTATGCAAATAGTAGCCATTAGAGTAGACTGTAATGGTAAAATTGCCAATATCATTGTTAATAGCACCACACAGAGCCATTAAATTTTACAAATAAATTAAAATGATGCAACATTTGTATTCTATAAGAAAATCTTCTTTATGGCTAGATAGCATACTATTCATTTCAAATATGTCTGATATCTGTACTTTTGTAATTTAGAAAGTATATCTAAGAAATAACAGAAAACTGCACATAAAGAGTACTTCCCAGCAGTATTGACAGAAAACATAGGTGAGTTTTAAGAAAACATGGAGAATGGCTTTACAGGGTATGTAGCTTTTTGCCTTCTGCTTTAAAGCCCTGTTTAAGCCTGCATTATGTGTAGTTTACAGTACAGTTACTCTGCTTCCTTTAGTGGTGTCAGAAAGAACGTTCATCCCGAAGGCTTCATTTCTAATGACTGAGAGTAAAGGTTAGATTTACTAGAATTCCTATAGATAGGAATACTGACTGTCTCACACTTCTGTAACAGAAATAACCCTTTACTGAGAGGAAGAATTTAGGGGATACTGTTAGGCAAGAGTTTGTAAAGATGAAGATAGTACAGAAAGTATTACACTATTAAAAATAAATCTCTAATAAGGACTGTAAGGAAAAGGAATGTTTTGCTTTAGTCATTGAGTCCAAAAATTGAAGTTACAACTTCAAATTGGATTAATCACTAAACGGTAAGGCAAGAGTACCACAGACTGTTGTACTTGATTCTTCTCTAGCAGAATTTCAAGGCATTTGCCCCCTATTGCTTTGTACATTAATCCTCTTGAAAGCTGCTTGGCACTTGTCTGGAGCTGATTTAAGATGTCTTGGGCACTTTGTTTTACCCTGGCACAGTTATGAATCTCATGCTGCCTAAAATGGGTACTGCATCCTCCCCAGAGGGTGCTTAACTTGGAGGCTGGAGGCTGGTTTTTATTTTGACAACGTGCAAAAGAAAAGCAGTCTTTAAGAGAAACACCCTCCATCCCAGATTGCTGAGAAGCAGGAACTGCCCTGTTACATGTGCAGCACAAAGCACATTTCACATACCTTGCCTTGCTGTGAGCTGCTGCTGTGGCTGTGATCAGCTCTGCCAGGGCAGTCCTACCAGCCCCAACACAGGGGCATGCCTGGGAGGGGAATCTCCTCGTGTGCAGCTGTACGATGCACAGGGCAGTGAGCAGCTCCCACAGGGGCAATCCTGACAGTGGTACAGGAGCAGAAAGCAAGGACCAGTTCTGCCTAAATGAGGGGCTCAACTCCAGGCGATTCATCCCAGGCTCTTTTCTATTAAGGTGGGAAAACATCTCAGGGATATAAACTTGGCATTCCTGACGCATTAAATGCAGAGCTCAGAAAGTGGGAACCATAATTTAATGTAGGTACCAAAAGTGTCTACACAGCTCTTCAACCTGCCAATGTAGGAACATGCTACACCAAGAAATACCTGTAGGGTGGCAATATCAGACTGAAAAGCAGGTATCACTATTGCACTGTAATTAATTAGTTTAGTTCACTCAGTCTCTGTAGATGATAAAAAGAAGGCTGAAACATTTGATTCAAAAACAAAACACAAATTAAACAAACAAAAAACCCAAACAACATAAAAAAAACAAACAAAACAAAACAAAAAAACCCAAAACAAAACAAAAACCAAACCAAACCAAAAATAACCAAATCAAATAGCAAAGGATCTGTCTAGTAACTTCCAATCAGGTTTATAGGTTTTTCTGTCTGAAACTATGGTCTATGTTAGACAGCAAGTTAGATCAAAGTATCTAACAAGCCATTCTGGCATCAAAGTCAGATTAATCCATGAATTTTGAAAACGTTCATTTTAGTTTACAGCTGACTGAGGAAAAGAAAACCCAACACAAATGAACATACAAGTTCTCTGAGACAATGAGAAAACTATGACTAACAGTCTATGTCTGAACCAAAGCAGAAGTGTAGTTGCCAAAATCTCCCTGGCACCAACTCTCCCTACCTTTAAGAGACGGCTGAGCTGATGAAGTTGTATTGCCTTTCGTGTACATGATGATGTTCTGTATATCACAAAAAATATCTTTTCGGTACTTAACAGTTCAAGGAAAACTTATCACATGAGGTTATGCTGTTATGGATCTAGTGCTGGAATCTGGGAAAACTTGATCCACAAGCTCACAGAAAACACCTTCTGATATTTTCATTCAAAAATATTTTTAGCCATGGATGTTCTGCCACCAATAAATCAGGGTACATTTTGACAGGCACCTTGCTCTTGTACATCTGAAGCACAGCCTACACCTTAAATGGGTGGTTTTGTTGATATGCAGTTGCAGGTGAATATATCCTTGTGTCACCCCTAGTAATTGCAAGGTTGGGGAAAAAACACGAATAGAACATTCCTATTAATAAAATGCTAGAATAGTATTTTTCCCTCTTAATTTAATATCTCTTAAGCTTCCAGTCATGTCTGTTGTGAAGCAGCAGTGTTCTCCAGGGAGGGATTTGCATGCTGACCCAGCAGTCCAGTACTACTCCCCTGACTAGGACCTTCTGAAGAGTTTGTGAACTATAAAGTTTGCTAGTTTGTTCCCAACAGGGTTATCTGTCCAGGAAAGGATATTACCCCTCCTACAACCCCTGTCCTATTGAACATTAGCAATAGGGATGGCATAAATAACAATCTACAAGCTGGCTCCACAGTCCAGCTCACATACTCTCTCATTTCTTGTTTAAACCAGCCAGGCAGTTAAAAAAGAAAAAGGCACAAAATCAAGATGGTGGATTTGGGCAGGAATGTTAGTAGCTAGGCTTTCATATTGTTACAAACTCCAAGTATTTACTTATCAAACTACAGATAAAACTCACCTTATTGCATTGATCTAGAAACAAGCGATCCAACTCCAATAGTACCTCTGCTATAGAGGCACAGTGTTAAAAGCTATCACTGCAACCCATAAAGCAGATCTTTGGCCTTTCTATGGTCACACTCACAGAAAATGATGGGAATTGTTCTATTCCTAAGCCAGCCACAGTGAGTGTTGTGAAAGTCAGCAGCAGGAAGCCCCCTCAAAACTCCAGAGCTCCCACTGCCACACTGTCCATCTTGGATCAACCTGATTTATATTCTCTCATACCCACCATGTCTCTTCATTTATTCTTTAATTTCCTATTGAACAACACAGGCCAGGGTCCTGTTCTTGTATGTGCCTGCAATTATCTTTAAACTACACATTGTTGTAAATGTGATCGTTTCATTAATTTATGTAAATAGGACCTTGGCCAATGACTTGGCTGTTATTTATGAATGAATCATGCTTCTCTGAGTGGCTGGATATATTTAACTCTCATTAATTTGTTCAAAATAGCTACTAATGGGTTTCTTTAGCTCATGACTCTTGTAACAAAAGGCAAAAGATGATTGGATTTGCGTGGGGAGGGCCTAGGTAACCCTTTCTGTTACTAATCACTGACCAGCTTACAAATACAGTGCACTTCAAGTTACTTCAAGTGATTTTAAGGCAGTAGCAGGTTAATAGCTCAAGACAAAAAATGCAGGCTTCAGTTGGCCTCAGCCAACAGCACTGAACCATTTCTGGAAACTATTTGTTTTTACTTTCTTTTGAGTGAAAGGAATGCTGTTAAAATTGCAATTCTGAAAAAACTGAAGGCTCTGAGCCCAAATTGAGAGGAGTAATATAAATAAGTTCAAATGTAGCAATGGTTTGTTAGAGGGAGTAGCTAAATATAAAGGCTTCAAGAGAAACATGCCACTCACCATGCTATAGATCCACTGGTTTTATGATTCAGAAATACTTTCCATAAAAAAAGGTTGCATACTTGGAAGATTTTATTGTATACTTGGAGAATTTTATATGTATAAAGTGCTGCTGAAGTTTTTATAGTATGTCATGCAGTCTGTTTTGCAGAAAAACGTTATTTTTTACAACTAGAATCTCTTGCTAGCTGCTGTCAACATCATCATACAGCTGCTGTTAGCATCATCTTGTCTTTGACCTGAGGTTCCATCATGCTCCTTTGTAGCTCTGACTTCTCTTTGCTGTACCACACAGACTCTTACTGCTTTTCACCCCAGGTCAGTAAGGCCTTAGTGTTTCACCCCTTCTTCCAGCAGGCTCCAGCTCCCCTGCTTCAGAGGGGCCCTTGGAGGCTGTGCAAGCTCGGTGGCCTGTCTGCTGAAGAGCCAGATAACATCCACAAACTAGAAACACCTGCCTTTCCGATCACCTAGTTTTCTACCCATGGTGATCTTGTACAATCTAGACTTCAAGAACTCTGTGTCACTGACTTCGTTTTTCATTCACAAGTCTGCACAGATTATAGAGTTTCCACCCATTTTCCTTGTTGTCTAAGCAAATGTACTACATTCTATCAACTGTTTGTTGATATTGTTTGGAGTACTATTTATTTTTGTATGAAAAAGAAGCAGTGTTGATCAATGTTAATAGAGATACTAGCTTGTATTTCAGTTCAAAAATTGCGAGATCTTCTGACTTTTCCTGCACAAATACTGGAAACACTCCTATTGGAAAATATACTGCAATATTTGCTCAAAGTTTGTTGTTTTAGCAGACACCCCTGCCAGTATAACATTTTGACTAGAAATAACCATGGTAACGAATGCAGAAGGCTAACAAGCACAAAGAGTTCAAAATTGTTTGAATTACCCCTGTCCTGGCCTACTTCTTGTATGTGCATCAAAAATCCTTTTAGGATAACCACAGCTGTTTAAATTATCTTTTTTCAGCCATTCGTAAATTAATGCTTCCTTCTTTCTGGAATTTAAAAGTAAGATGAGACCTCCTGGTAGAACTGTGAAGAATATTTAGAGCTTTTGCTTTCCACCCCTTAGGATGCTGGGAATGCTGACGAAGCGAGGAAACACTCCGTGTGGCTTCTGGTATACCAAAATTAAGAAGTTGTTTTGGCACTGAACACAGGAATTCAAAGTCTGTCTTGTATTTTGTCCTTCATTAGTTAAATGTAATAGTTTTAAAAGAAAACCTCTGTGTAAATTTCCACGTGAAGTTTCATACAGATGGTTCTTGTAGAAGCTACAAGGGTTTAACCTAACCTAGTTTTGCACAAGATACAAGGCTGTCTTAACCCCATATTTGCACTAGTACCTTCAAGGGACATGTATGGATCTCGTGAAATCTTTCAGGAGAGAGATGTAGCAATTCACAACAGTCTCAGGCCAACCTGTGGCTTTCGAGCTGCATGTGACTCAGTAAAGAATCAAGTATGGCTCTTGTACCAGAGCTGTAGTACAGATGTTAATTACTTCAGATTTTTAGCTGTAGAGGGAAATTAGGAACCATTAGGGATTGCTGAAACTAGTGTTGCCTTGTGGGATGCAGCTGTGTGCTCTCATGGTGGGGGAGTGGAATCCCCTCGAGCGCTATCAGCACGTTACTGCCAAAGCCGCGATCGCACAGATTGCGTTCCCTCAGCTCGCTGAGGTAGGTAGATCTTGGCACGCTTGTCTGAAGTGTTAGCCAAGCTCTGCTTCCTAAAAGTTCAGCTGTCTGGCCTATCCGAATCTGACACTGCATTCAAGCAATTAAAGCAGTGCAGTTTCTTGTTGTGGTGAATGAACCAACCAGGGGGCCACAGAGCCCAGAAAAAGAGGTGTGGTGGGCTGGTACCAAAGAGTAAAACCCCCTTCTGTGAAGATGGCTTCTGCCTTTGAATTCCTAAGATTCCTGAGGAGGGTTTGGTCTGCCTGACAGACAGTTGACATACACATCTTGTATCCCCTAAGGGAAGATAGCCAGACCTGTCCCACCTTTCTCCTCTTCCTATAGGTCCCTCATATGCCATCCCTGCCCCTTTCCCTGTATCCCTTTAAAGCCCCTCAGCCTCTTATCTTGTCCTCTTCGCATCCAGTCCCCTTCGAGGGAGCTCCTACAATAAACCCTTGGAACCCCGGCCGAAGGAGCCTCCTCTCCTCATTTGTTTCTGGCCCCGGCTGGGCTATCCACAAGCCCCAGGCACGCTGGGCTCCGTGCCCTCCACCGCACAGGCTGGGAGGCTGGCTAGCGAGGCACCGAGGTGCCCCGGGGTGTTCTCCCTTTTTGTCAGGCAGTCCTGGAACAAGCTGCTGCCATCTCAGCCCGGCCAGTGTGCCGCTGTATTAATATAGTTTCTGTGGCCAGCGGCACGGGCAGGAGTGACACAGCCGACACCGTGCCACCCTCCCCAGCACGCTCTGACTTCCCAGGCAGGGCAGGCACTCACAGCAAGCGCTCCTGCAGACAAGTCTGCTCTCATGCTTCAGTTCGCAGCAGTGGAGATAAAGCAAGAGGCCCCCCAGCTCTGCTTTGCCTCTTCCCTGGCCCACAGGGTGTGCAAACTAACGGGACTGTAAGAAATCTTCCAAGCAACACCTCTTGTTCGTAGGACACAGTTCCAGAACAGCCCTATGACGGAGCGCCTGTGCAAGCCCAGGGTGACACTGGTCAGCTCTCACACACAGGCTGTTTACAGGCATTTGCAGACCATTCTATTCTATATCTATTTCCTATGGAAATTTGAATTATATTTTGACCATCGTTTATTTTTCTTTGAAGGGGACTTGATCCCTGAAAGAGTCAAGTGAACACCATGAAAATTGATTCTGGATATTGGCGAGGAAAATAAGAGCAATTATAAAGATACTTACAAAAATACCTGACTTTTTGTTATTTTTTACCTAACCAGAAGCTGCTAAACAAGAAGTTTCCAGAAGATTCCAAAACATTAAGTCAAACTAATATGACTAAGCACCCTTACTTTGGTATTTATCTCAATTTCAAAATACTTCAATCACTTAGCACCTGAAAAGTAACCCAGCTACGAAACCCTGCCATACTGTGTAACTGCTCTTTGATGAAAATTACACCACACCTTTATTAATCCCTTGCGGGGGCAGGGCGGGGGAAGAAAAAAAAGAAAGAAACCTCCTTTAACTAAAGCCTGGAATGACTCGCAGCCAAACAGATGACACTTAAGCAACTATGCCTAAGTACAGTACACTTCACAGTTCATCTTGGTATTAGTCATACTTAAAAACTGCGTATTTTAAACTAGCGTTTAATACGTGTGTCCACTACACATCTCCGGGATTAATCTTCTCAAACACAAATTTCCCTGAATAGGCATCATGTTTTCCACGGTCTCATGACATTAATCAAACATCACTCCGTGCAAACTCCATACCTCCCAAATACAAGCCAGGTTTGTGAGTCAGCTCCACACACTGTAATGCGATCAAAGCAAGACAAGTATGGCACTTCAAAAGCTCACTTGCAGGAAATCTGACAGTAAAACCACCTAAAATAATTTTTCCAGATACTAGATATAGTGAAAGCAATATGTAGTATCCCAGACTGATTTTGCTGAGTATGTTTCAACACTGAACAGAGCTCAGAACTGCAGGGTATCAAATATCTTTTGAATACAATTTTTTTTTCTGTACAGTATTCAAATATACAACAGTTCAACATGACCATCATAGAAAACAGATTACAAACAATACTAAAATATTACCAAAACGTGTATCACTGGTACTGTAGTAGCTTATGCAAATGCAGGTTGCATTTACATTACACTCAATCATGAAGAAAATTCTTGCCCCCAAAGTGATACAACCAATATATTTCACTTTTTAATATGCATTCTCAAAGGTTTAAGCTATTCTTTCTGTTGATATACCTTGTCTCTGTTTCATTGTGAGGTTTCAACTTGCAAATGACTAAACTTATGACTGAATGCTGAATACATTGTCCTTACCATTATGTTACAGCACATTACTTTTAGAAGTAGATTGGTGGTATGACTAAGAGAGCAGAGTTTGTTTTTCCATTCTATTCTCCAGTATATAGTCAAAATTCCCTTTCTGAGCAGTTGTGCTAGGCAGCTTACACCAGTAATATCTGTGAAAAGCAAGCTCAAAAGGTAAAGGAACAACTCCTCAGACTTTTAAAAGCACAACAATAGTTTCAAACATACTTTTTAAATATGCAAGTCATTCTGCTTATTGGCGTGTTTTAAAAAGCTGCAGTTATGCTTTCAGCTTTTTACCTTCTGTAAGTCTATAAATTTAGGAGCAATGCAAACTTACTTCCTTTTACAAAGGAAGTTTTCAAATTTCTAAGCCAGCACAACAGATTTTAAAGGTTTGCAAAAGTTCATACTACTTGTTTTTAGGAGAAATAGTCAAGCTGCTGTTGTTTTTCCTTTTGCTGAAAAATTGAACCATGATATTCACAATCTAGTTTCCTTTCCGTAGGTAACTCCTAAGGACATGGGTTCTTCCTTCCTGATATTTCTTTTCTATTTCCCAAAAGCAGTGGTTTTGTCTTCAGCCAGTTAAAGTAAGCAACAGAGAAAGCAAAATGCAACCAATACAAAGACTACAATGTCTACTTACTGTCTTTGCAGGTGCTTTTCTTATTCCCTACATCCTCTTCTTAATCATTGCTGGAATGCCCCTGTTCTATATGGAATTAGCACTGGGACAGTATAACCGAGAAGGGGCTGCCACAGTGTGGAAAATCTGTCCAGTTTTCAAGGGTAAGTGTTCCTCTGCTCCCCTGAACAGCACCTGAGGGTGCCACACACGTGATCACAACAACGTAAAGACCTCTCATCTTTCACAGACAACGTGGCATTTGGTGACCTTTCCCCAACCCTTGAAATCAGAAGTCTTTATGTCATTGCAGGTGAAGCACAAAATGGGAAAAGGCACAGAATTCATCTTCAGGGTGGTTGCTGGCTGAATGTAACAGAGGGCAAGGAGCAGGAGCAGTTCAGCCCTGCCCTCCCTTTCCCCTTCGTACTGGGGAGCAGGAGGAGCTGGGTATCTCTAGGTGAAGGGAGGGGTTTGCCAGTCCAAACGTTAGAAACCAAATCCCCTCCAGGTTAGTTCAGCCCTGTCTTCCCCATTGACCAAGATAACCACTGCTACATTCAGGGCATACAGCTTTCTCTGCAGAAGTCTACATACCACAGTGGCTACAACACTAAAATGGAGTTGTGAAGACTCTAGGTTCGGCCACTAGACTTGTAACATCACAGGAGTTTTCTGTGGTATCTCTGTACCTCAGTTTTCCTGCCTATGAAGTGGGAGCAATGATTCTGATAGTCTTTGTAAAGTGTTTTTCAGATTTAGCAATGAAAAACATCTATTAAAATATGAACATTATTACTGTTGAGTGTTTTCCACTAGGATTAACTCTCCAGCATCACAGAATAAAAGGCTGTGGAGTGTTGTTTGTGCACTGAGCTACAATCATTCTGCAAGGAAAAAATAGGATAGGTGCTTCAGGGTGTTTGGCTCTGATCAGGAAGAGATCAATGTGTGAAAGAAGCCATATGTGTTCTGTACATGAAATGACTATTTGTTAAGGAACCTCAAGAATTTTTTTAAGCATTTTGCTGAGCAAAAAATGTAAGTTCCTTAGTATGTATACCAGATTGTATCTAAAACCTTATGCAAAAGCCTTTTCAACACAGAGATATCTGGAATTAAACCAGGCAAGCTCAGCTGACCTTAGAACCTTAAAATTCAGATCATGTTCATCCTGGGACTGACAAAAGCTGAGGAGCTTAACAATAGCAATCCAAACTTGATGGATCCGCTGCTTGGATATAGGTTACACTGAGTAAATGTTAGTCTTCTTTCTCAAAATACAGCTTTCCTCTTCAAGCAGTCTAGTGCCACACAATAAGAAATGTGAAGGGGGTTTTTCTTACCACTCAAACACAAAACTCACAGCAAAATCAGTGATATAACAAAAAATAAGCAAGCCAGCTAATAAAAAAATGTGCCTCAAAATTTTAAAATTAATTCATGTAGATTTACCTAGCCCTTCTATAATCCCACCACAGGAGACAAAATTCATCCCAGCACCCGGGAACCTGAATACCCTTGCTCAATAAAAATTCCTGTTGGTATTATTTATATACCTTTGGATGACAATGAGGACTTTGAAAACCTAAATGCAAAAATTAGACCTTCAGGATCTCAAAGCATTTGAGCCAGATACCACTGTGCTCAGAGGTATTCTGTGTTGACTTCAGGATGGAAAAGATTATGAGAAAGGAAAATAGAACTTATTTCATGTATATTCTTGTTGACATTCCAGCTGTGTTTTTAAGCTGACATTTTCAAGGTGGACTAAACATACATTACTGTTGATTTTTAAGGTTTCTTATTACAAGAATATAGAATAGCATAAGTTATTTGATTCTCAAAAAGTAATAAGCATTGAGACATATTTGCACGTCGGTATAAACTCAGTACTTTTACAGTTTTGACTAAAACTTCTGGTAACATGCAAACACATTTTACTGCTAATGCTTTGGAGTTGTTTCTGGGACAACTCAAATCTCTCACTCAAAGGAAAAGTACACAGTCTACACAAATTTATAACAGCTTCTCGAAATGAACAGCACTATAGTACTAATTTTAGCTATGAATATTATTGCTATGAACTCTAAGCACTCTACTTCTAATGAGATGCTATCATAACACATGCAATTACAAATATACCCTGTAACCTTTGTAACATAGTCTGTTTTCATCTCTGCAGTTTTTTTCCAGGGTCTATTTTAGACTGTGGGTGGTGCAGCATTACTTTTAAGAAAACCTAGAAACATAAGAGCAAATTCATTCCTGAACATTCTTAAGATCACAAAGAAGAGCCATTTAAAACACATTTGATGCAGTATTTTTTAGTCTTGATATTAAACATCTCTCATTGTCCTCCTGAATTGGAAGAATTTCAGGAACACTTTTTTTAAACAACAATCACCTAATTTTAGTACATCATATATTATCCGTACTTAGTGTTTTAACATTCACCTTAATACTTAAGAATTATTCCTTTGGGGGATTCCTCCCTCCTCTCCATTCTATTGATCATAGTGTATCACTAGAGTTTTAGTGTTCAGTACTAGATTCATTTAAGCACCAAGAATTTGAAAATACTGTTTCATCTTTACTTTCACGATTATTTCCCCATTGTTAGGGATGAGCAAACTGGTTTACGGATTAAAAGCCTCCTGCAGAGCAAAGAGTAACTTTTGTACATGCAGCAGTCTTTGAACTGCCAACTCCTTCAGGGTCAGCATCTGTTCCTTATGCAAATTTTAAACCCAGGATTAATACTCACAGTGTTTGCTACTTCCTTTCTTTATAAAGAAATAAGAAAACCTAATAATCTCCATCTGCTAGGCCTCCAATGCAAAAAATTAAACTGAAGAAAATTAGAAGTAAAGGTTTGCACTTAGTTGCTGTGACAGTGATGACATTGATAAAATAGCTGTAGTCTCTACCTGTTATATGCAGTAAATACAGCTTTGAGGGAGGATTAGAGAACAAAGCTGCACATCCAGTAAAGGGAGAATGATTGAAGTCAAGGCAAAGCAAGATTCCTGAACAATCCTGCCAACCAACTTTTATTGGGCTCCAACATTAGTACCAAAGCTTCCTCCCAAAATTTCCCTTTGGAAAATGCCCATTTTCATGAGGAGACCGTGCATTTTCTGGGGCACTCTTGCTAAAGAGACTGTCCAGCCATACCTCATGATCTGCGAAAATACAAAGCAAATGTTCAAAGTATAAAGAGAAAGCTTACACTAGGAATTCTGTAATCCTGGAGAGATAGTTAAAAGGGTTGAATGTCACACACTGTTTAGCCCCAACCTGCTATTCACCAAGTTTTACTGGCATGCCCAAAAACCACCTGGACACCCTCACTGGAACAGCACAGACGGTTTCATGCATGATTTGGAGCCAGTTACATGCTGATGGAAGCCAATCTAGAGATTAGTAATGGGAAAGAAACAAGAGAGGGATCAGTGTCTGTTCCAAACTAGTTCAGGGTGGGAATGTGAGGCATAGGGAAACTTCATTTAAGTGTCGAGCTTTACTTTTCCAAGAGAAGTTGCCAAGGTCTCTGACGTCATGAAGATGAAGTGAGTTTAGCTCCTAACATGGGCTTGCAATCTTCTGCATTGGAAGCAAATCAGCAATGGAGTTGTACAAGGACAAATTTTGACATTGCACTGCTTAATTTCTTTTTCTGACAAACAACTGGATTTGATAAAAGCCAGTCATTTTCCAGAACCATTTCTGTAATTTTTTGTTTTAGAGGTCAGGTACATTGTGTCCGAATATGTGTATGCAAATGTCAAAAATTCCTTTTTATTGGTGTGAAGATCTAAAATGAATTTGCAGTCATGTACGGCTGAGTTTAACTCCAGTGTTTGTGTATACTGCTGCATGTCACATGCAATGTGTAATCTAGTTTTCCTTTGTCTTTAGGTGTAGGCTATGCAGTGATACTCATAGCCCTTTACGTGGGTTTCTACTACAACGTTATCATAGCTTGGTCTCTGTATTATCTATTTTCATCATTCACATTTGAGCTTCCCTGGACAAACTGCCAGAACAGCTGGAACAGCCCAAACTGTACAGATCCCAAGCTCTTCAATGCATCAGTGCTTGGCAATGGTACTAAATACTCGAAGTACAAGCTCACTCCTGCAGCTGAATTTTATGAGTAAGTGTTGACCTGACTTTGCTCTTTACTCAAAAGGGAGTTTTCTCTTAAAGGTAAAATAGTTTGTATCCAGCCTCTAGAATGAGCATCAAAAGACTACGGTTGAAATGGAGCTGTAACGTTGGTCTGTACTCCTGGGTGACTAAGACTTTTGCTTCTGCAAGCTTTGGTTTCTCCTGTACTAACGCAGTATTTGCTACTGAGCAAAATGGAATTGGACAAGACACAAATCTTCTCTTATGTGCCACTTTTGCTTGCACCAGCTTTGCTAGGGCAAGGAAACACAGCAGTATTCTGACCGAGATGACTGCATGCCAAACTGAGCTGAGTTTAAGGCTTTAGAATAACCATTTGTTCAACAGATTTGGACTGTTTCTCTACTTGCAAAATGTTTCAGAGCAGCGGCAGACCTCTGTTTGTTCCACTGCTTCAATAGTTCAATGAAGTGAGATGAAACACTGAGCAGGAGGAAAGGGCCAGGTTATAGAAAAATAGGCTTTAACCAATTCCTAAGCAAAAGAGTGTTCTACAACACTGGCCAAGAAAGGCAAAGGCACACTCAAATCAAACAGCTGGAATCAAACCCCAAAAGGCATATAAATTAATAAGTGAACTATAAAACAAAGATATCAGCTGTATAAATATTTTTATCATGGACTTACACAGGAAAATGGGATTTGATTAGGAGAAATAAAGGGGATGAGCATCAAGCTATTGAATCAACTGTTGAATTAATCTGAATAATTAATTAATTAATATTTCTGTGTTGGGAATAGAAGGACATCAGGGCACACACCTGCTAAGCAGTTAGTCCAACCCTGTAGAAACAAAGGGAAAACACTGTTACCATAAATAACCAGTGGGGATCTTGGGGTCTCTGTTTATAGCTCTTTAACATTTGTGGCCACTGTTTCTTCTCTGAAGACAGCACAGTGAAAGATCAGTAGTGATACACAAACTGCTGGCAGGGGTTTGGGTAAACTAAACTCAGTGCTTTGAAAACAAGATGGGGGCTTGAGTTCAAAAGAGCTCACTAAAATGGCAAATAATGACAGCTGTGAAATCTACTGCCCTTACAATACACCATGTGTTCACAACACAAATGTAAAGACAGATCATTCCTAGCAAAAGGTTATATATGCATTTAGTCAAAGAACCTGCCTTTGAAGTGACCTAGAAGAAATTATTCATTCAGCATCTTAAGACAAAGAACTGCATTTTTAGAGAACATTAATTTGAACAGCACTTTTTAAAAGGGTTTCTTTAATTTTCTTTTGCTTAAGCCTTCGTAAAGTAAAATGCAATTCTTATATTCTTGCTTTGCCTTTTTATTATTTAAAATGGTTCTGTGCAACTTCTGTTACCAGATCATGCTTGGGTAATGCTTTTGACTTTGTAGTGGGTGAGGTTGTGGTAGAATCAATTCAAGATGTTTTGATTTAGTTCCACTGATCTCGGGAACAGCTCAATTAATGATTGTCTGTACACTGAAACTTGAAATATTATGGTTCTTTCCTTATCATGAAGTAGATACAAGGTGCAGTGTTCAGAAGGTAAGAATAAAAAGGTAATTTGACATTTCATTATGCTTTGATCCCTGAATTTTGGGGCTGCAGTTAAGTCACTAGGCCCTGTAGTTATTAGTGACTAGATTACATTGCAAAAATGAGAAGGGTAACCACTTAAGTAAAACACTCTATAACATCTGTTTTCCCACTGTAAAAACAGGGAATCACAAGGGGCATTATGTTCACTTATCCAGTATTTAGATGAGCTCATCAAGTCCAGCTGTACAGCTCAGGTGTGGACCCAAACTTGTATAAAGTCTTAGTGTATTCAGATCCAACCTAATAAACCCAACCAGAAAACAGTTTCTTTTCTTGTAGCAAATAACCTAATTCATGCCTGTGGTCTTCTTACAACAAGGAGAGTTGAATCTTCTGATTATAAAGGTTCATATTTTGTGCCATAGTGAGGAAATGGGAAGAGAGACAGCTTAAACTTGGTTCTCTAGGTTTTGTAGTTACATCAGAATGCTCACACACAAACTTTTGGCCTCTGGTGGCCAGGCTGAGGGGGAAGCAGGGAGAGCAGAAACACCAAACATTTATTTTGCAGTTGGAGAGTGACTGAGAAGAAGTACTTCCAAGATAGGTCTCAAGCAGAGAGCTGGTATGATTATCGTGAAAAGACACAGACACTTCCCTTTGGGACATAATTCCTTCACACTAAACTGGCCTGACCATGAATTTAGAGTTGATTATTTCCTAAAGCCCTGTAGCTGCCAGAGCTGACTGCCTCTATCTCCACCAGCACAGGAATAAACTGTAGGAGGAAGGAAGTGGGAGTACTGTGATGTGACAGTTCATCAAAACTGCAAGAAAGGTACCTCAAATTCAGCAGAAGTATGCGAGTTGTCACTACTTATATTGAGTGAGAAAAGAGAAAACTTGAAATTTAGCCCAAATCTGTCAGCTGTCCAGTGTCTGGCTGGGAGGAAAAGCTGAGAGAAACCTCTAAGCCTCAGACTTGGAAGAAATCATTTCAAGTTGCAAATTCCATGTCAAGGCAATGACAGGAGAACCTTGGAAAACATACTGGGCTTTTGTTTTCAAGCCTCAAGAGCTGGGCAGAACTTAAGGTTGAAGTGCTTCTACACTGAGGCCTTCTAGAGAGTTTCATTTTACTAAGTCTAGTTTCAGCTGTAGAGGCTTAATTCAGGCCACTGATGGCATGGGTACAGCTTCTTACAACAGGAAGGAACGGGACCGCTACAGTACTTCATTAGAGATGGTTCAAATCAACTATAAAGTATTTGTAAACTGTAAACTTGGCAGACCAAGCTAAAGTCTAATAACAACTGGTGCCTTTCTGCTAAGTAATAGCCAGACATAAGAGAAATCCAGTTAGGAATAAAATGTCAACTCCACATTTCTTTAGAGACACACATTACTTTAATTCCTTCCCTCTTCAGTGGTTTGGAATTAAACACAGAAAATGAAAAGAACCTTCTATCCTTTCCACACATGTTAAAATAATTCAATATAAACCTTTTTTTTTTTGGAAGAACAGAAGTACATCACTGCAAATAAAGTTGCCCTATCTACTCCATATTTCTCCTATTTAAATACTTTATCTGAACACAGGTGTACTTTATATTTGTTCTCTCTGTTCTTGTGTCTGGGAAAAGTCTGTTACCATCTTGCTTTCATTTATGCTGACAATCAAAAAATACCAGTTTGGAGGAACAAAAGCACTATTCTTCTCACAAGGTACTGTGCCTGTAAAAAATCACGATCTTTTGTAGGAACAAATCTTGGCAATTTTTTGGACAAAACAGTGAAATTGTCAACAAACATACTGGGCTACAGCTATTTCCCTCTGACATTACTTTTTCTCAGGGCTGCAACCCATTCTTTCTGCATGAGAAATTTTACAGGGAAATTTTCATGCCAGATTAAGTAAAGGAAATTCACAGAATTCATAAGTCTGCCCAGCTGTGAGCAATTGCAAAAACCTAACTAAGAACAAGGAATAAAACCAAGATGCAGTCACAGCAGTCTACATTTGTCATATTTATGAACATCACGTTTATGAAATTAATGTGAAGTGTGTGAAACAAGAACATCCTGAAAAAAACCCCTCACCCTAAACAACACGGGTTACTTTTATAGACCAGTAGGTTTGTGTTTTAGGGTACAAGTTTTCACTGGAAATGCCACCCCAGGCAGGGCGTCCACATAGTTCAGTATCACAACAAATGGAGAGATCAACTCGGTGGACTCCAAAGATGCAGGAACCTGTCCTCATTAAACAACTTCTTCCAAAAGAGGAAACACTGTTTCAAAAGTCAGCATAGGCAATTCTGCCTATAAATGCTTATAAAAACTGAATCAGGCAACAAGGACTAATGAGAGTGGGTAGCCCTATATTCTGCTAATCACATGCAGTCTTTCTATTCACCTCTTCTGAAACAGTAAATTTTGGAGACCATGAATATGCCGAAGTGGGGCACAGTAGCAGAGGAGGTTAGAATTGCTAAGTTAGTGGGAGAATAAGGTTTTCTGTGCATTGAGATAAACATTCTCAGTATTATGGTGATTCAGAAAGAAATGTCATCTGCAATAGAGCAACCCTGGATGTACAGACAGACTGAGGAATGAGATGCTGGAAAGCAGCGCTGTGGAGAAGGACCTGAGGGTCCTCTTGGTTGGTGGTAAATCAGCAGTGCTCTGGCAGCCAGGAGGGATATCCGTGTCCTGGGGAGCATCAGCCATCAGAGGGCAGCCGGGCAAGGGAGGGCATTGTCCTGCTCTGCGCTGCACTGGGGCGGCCTCACCTTGAGTCCTGGGGGCAGTTTTGGGCACCACAATATAAAAAAGATACTAAGATGCTATAGAGCATCTAAAAGAAGGCTATGAAAATTGTGAAGGGCCTTGAGGGAAAGCTGTATGAGGAGCAGCTGAGGTCGCTTGGTCTGTTCAGCCTGGAGAAGAGGACACTGAAGGGAGGCCTCACTGCAGTTACAACTTCCTCATGAGAGGAAGAGGAGGGGCAGACACCGATCTCTTCTTTGTGGTGACCAGTGACAGGACCCAAGAGAGTGGCCTGAAGTTGTGTTGGGGAAGGNTAGGAAAAGGCACCCAGAGGGTAGCTGGCCACTGGAACAGGCTCCCCAAGGAAGTGGTCATAGCCCCAAGCCTGACAGACTTCAAGAAGTGTTTGGACAATGCTTGCAGGCATGAGAGATGTGCAGATGTAACAGCTGAACTCAAAAATCCTTGAAGGTCCCTTCTAACTCAGTATATTCTGTGATTAAGTACAAATAATAACTTATTATACGCCAGCCAGGGTGCCACTGGTAAATTAGGCGATTCCCAAAATCTAGCTTGCAGTCCATTACACAGCTCCATTCTCCAACACAAGAGGGAGCTGAAATATCTAGAGAAAAACCCAGCAGCTGCTGCATCCCCCTGGCATCCCCCTGGACTGTGCCCAGTGCTGCAGGCTGGGGGTGAGGCACACAGGGCACATGCACTGCACCCCAGATGGCTCAGCTGCTCCCCTGGGCTCTGGGCTGTAGGAGAGCACTGTCCCAGAGCCAGGATACCCTTCAGCATTGCAGCTGTGCCTTCTCAGAGCTCTTTACAAAGCACCCAGAGACACCCAAGCAGCTCAGACAGCAGCCCTGGGTATGGCAGAGCTGGGTCTGAGCCACGCTACCCCGTGGCACTTCTTGTGGAGCCACTCTGCTCTCTGCACTGCACCCCCAACCCACAGTTACACGAGGAGACCCTGGTGTCCAACCTACATGGAGCAGCTCAGGTCTACAGCTTCTGTACCACAAGCTCTGCCTCACACTGCTGTGTGGACACAAACTGCCATGAAAACTGCAGCTGAATGTAAGGAGTGTTGCTCGTTAGATAAAAATACCTGGAAATAAAAAAACTCTGCAAAAAGGCCTCTATCCACATCAGCTTGATGCAGATAGCCTAACCTTTCACAGGTAAAGGAAAACCACATTTCATGCTCTGCAGTAAACTGGCAGCAATGATGACTGAACTCTGGTTGCCCAAATATGTAACACAGAAGATGCATGTACAAGAGCTTTCTAATTGAGCACAATTATCATGCTTCAAATTGCCTTCTAAATTGAGTATGCAATTTAATTTTTATAGATTGCACATTGTATACACTGACAGTTCTTTTAGCATCTTCAGTGTACAATTTGAATTAAGTTTTAAATCATAAAGACATAGTCTAACTACCAGAATAGGGAATATAGCTTGGGACACCAGGACTATGTCTATTTATACCTTATTCAGTTTGCTGATTCTTAGTTTATGCAAGCCACCTTGGTTTGATCTCATAAATATGACTACTAACTTTTAGAAGTACTTACACATTCCTAGAAGTACTTAATATGTTAACTAACAATACATTTGTTAGTTAACATACTGATTTACTGACAAGTGATGACATTTCTGAAATCTGAATCAATCTGATGCAACACATCTAAAATTTAGATAAATGACATGCTTCTATTGAGCACTTCAAATTTAGGCAAGTAAATTTTGCCTCTAATAAAAAGAGAAAGAATGAGCCTGCAGAGTTATGTAAACATATTTGGACTGAAAATGAAAATTATGATTGATTTTGGATTAAAAAAATGAGTCCTACTGCAAGACCTTAAACTTGATCTATTTATGCAAAACTTTCTGAATTTCTAAAAGACAATCACGTAAATCTTTCTAGGGATGAATAATACAAAAAGCTCCCTAGAAAGTACCAGTGTGACAAAAACATCCCAGAGAATTCTACATCTAAAACTCTTAAATCCTTTTTTCTGGCTATAGATCAAATGTTTTGGAGTGAAAATGATACAGAGTAATTTTCAGATCACAACCCTTGGCATTTCTTTTTTTCTGATTTGGTTCCCTGTTTATGTGCAAATATTCACCACTTCCGTAACAAATATGTTCTGAATTTCTTAGAGTAGAGACAAAGCATACATTTATAATAATCCTTATTTTACAGATGGGAAAACCAAGACACAGAGAGGAATTTAGTGGTTCCAACATTTCCTGTTATTAAAACTATGACTGAGTCCTTCATTTACTGAGTCCTACTGAGCAGCTGCCCCACTGCCTCCTCAATAATTTGTTTTTAGTAGGGTTTATGTGTGAGTACCAAGCAGCTGAGCTGCCTGTTGGCTGGTCAGGGTCTGATGCCAAATTAAAGGGGACCCAAGTGCTGCACAAAGACTAAACAGAGTCAGTGGTACTAACAAACAAATCGCTGTTTGCAGATTTCAATGGAGGTGAACTATTTCCCTTTAGCTGAATGCAGTGTGGAAGTAAGGCAGGAACTGGTGCCAGAGTTCTTGGGTGACTAGGAGAATCTTCTCAGCAGAGAGCACAGAAAAGGAGAGAATGAGAAGAAATTTCCCGAGAGAGGAACTAGAATGTCTGACTGCAGCTTCAAGTTGAGAGCCCTTCACATCCGTGCCCCTCCTGCAGATAGGTGGGAAGACTCTTAGAACCCGGATGTACAATCTCAAACTCACTGCAAATGTGATTTACACTCCTTTACATGGGATGCAGTCTTAGTATAAACCAAGCTCCTTTGCAAAAATCCCTGATTTCTAGTGCATGTTGTTTTTGTCTTGGTGCTGTTTTAATTAAATATTTCTAGAGCTCTGACTAGAATATCAGAAAGCTTAAACAATTTATTAGCTTCTCTTGCATTTTGTTCAGCATAATAAAATAGATCCCTGTTCTACTGTCAGCTCCATCTGTTAATGTCTATTTTCAGTCTTTCCCCCATAACATTCTCTTCTCATTTTTGCACGTAATCCTTATCTACCTTCATTCTTTTCTCAATAACAACAAATTGCAAGTAAAACACTAATTATAGCTGTCTTACTACAAATGGTTTTTCCTTTCTTTTTGACTCATTTGAATTCTGAGTGTTTGTTAGCAGAATTGGACAAACATCTCTCTACTTATGAAGCAAGAATTGCTCTCAGAAACTTTTACTTAGAACATGCACAGTAGCTTTGGACATAATTTGAAGGAGTTGACAGAGAACAGAGGCTGATACTTGTTGGTGCCTCTAATTCCCTGGTTTGGGAAGGGAGCACTTTATGCCATTTTGTCTGTGACTTGTACAGATCTCCATAGCACTGGGAAATGGGACAATCCTGCAACTAGTGCAGGAAACTTCGATTCAGGAATGGATGTTGGCCACATTGCATTATCCTGCTTTAATATCAAAAGGATGGAAATTCAGGTGTTTTGACCTCAGAGCTTCCTGAATGGAGAATCTTGTAGTATTTCTTACTTCACATTTTCCTCTTTGCAGCCAGGATAAGGGAAGCAACTGTGTAAAATCTAAAAGATCCAGTCAGGGATTTATCACTCAACCTGCCTTAACACAGACAGGCTAAACCAGCCTCGGCTGTTCCTGAAATAAGCGCTCCTTGATGTGAAATAACTGTAGCATCATTGATGTATACTAACTTGGACAAAGATGAATGCAAAGTTCTCTTCAAATTTGCCCTTCTCAGAAAAAATACTGTTTTTCAAAGAGCACTACAGAGCTATACCCTTTAAATCAAGAAAGCTTAATCTATCTAATATGGCCACTACTTCTTTCCTACAGATGTCAGCACACTTTAACCTAAGTCTAGCACTAGATCTTTGGTACTTGGTGGTGCTGCTGGAACAGAAATGTAGGTTCTACTAGGTAAATATTCATGAACTATTTACAAGCAACCCTCAAAAAGGGCATCTTTTGGAAGGCTTTACAAAAAACAAACAAACAAACANAGCATCTTTTGGAAAGCTTTTATAACTTATCTTCAGAGGTCACAAAAAACAAACAAAAACTAAAAAAAAAAAAAAAAAAAAAAAGAAAAGTAAGGAAAATCTGCCAGAATTAGAGCTTCAAAACAGCAGCTGTCTATAAAGATTTTCTTGCTTAGCTGCCCTGTTACGCAGCTGTTTTGACTGGTTACGAAAGTATTTTTCTCTTCCTATTTTATGATGTCTTACCCTGTTTAAGGGAGCAGAACTCTTGGAATGGAGATTCTCCTGAAAATCCTGGAAATCCCACATTTGAAATGGCAATTTGGCAAGTGTTCCAAACAGTAAGACACATTGCTTGCTACTTCTTGGAAAGTAAGCACACAAGGAAGCAGCTTCTTTACTAATCCAGAAAAAATTACTTGGGCAAGAAGAATACGTTAAATGGGCACAAAGAACGCAAACTCAGATTCTGGTTTTCTGAGCAGACACATCATACTCCAGAGGACTTGGTTAACAACACCAAGCTCTGATGGCATTAGCAGTGTAACTGTGATAGCACAGATTGCCAAAACCCTCCCAAGATCCTGGCCAGATGTTCTGATCAGACACTTTTCCTGGTTGTATTTATCACTGCCCAAGAGGGTAAGTTTAGGATGGAATCAGATATCCCTGCCCAGGATCCACTTACATGTGTGGATTGTCTATCAATTATACTTTATTAGCAGAAATACAAGAAGCTCTTATTCACACTCTAAGCAAAAAGTTGTGTGAAACATCTTTTTTTTTACATTTAATTAAAGATAATAGGTTTTTAGATTAAATATCAAGAAGTCTGCCTCTATGTATTGCTGCTTCCATGGGTAACAGCTATATTTTTATATAGCTCTACTGTTGCATGATTCGAGTTAAACTCACCTCATACTTTCTAAATAGGAACATTCTTGAATATATACCACAAACACATGGTCACTATCCTTTTAATGCCTCACTTGTTATTAGCCTCACAAAGCAACAGAAACAGATCAGCTGCTTAATTTAGGAAGATGTTTTCTACAAGTATCTTTTATCCAACCAGGAATTAGTCACAGAGTCAGTTCAAAAATACAGCATTTCTTATTAAATATGAGAAACTACTGTTCACTGATCTAGAATCACAAAATAATACAGGTTGAAAGACATCTCTCAGAGTCATCTAATACAACTCCTTAACCAAAATCAAGGCTATCTCAAAGAGTAAATCAATCTGCTCAAGGCCTTTACTGGCCAAGTTTTAAAATCTCCAAGGACAGAGATTCTTCAGTCTCTCTGGACATCTCAGTGTTCAGGTAAAAATGAACCAGTGATACTTCCAAACTCCCCCTACGCTTCCAGTGGAGGAGAGGGTGTTACCACTGTGGCTCTGTGGTGTGAGCAGACAGCGATGGCCCCGTGCGGCCACACGGGCTCTGTGGGGAGAGGCTTCACAGAGCTTCCCAAGGCAGCACAAGGCTTCACAAAGCTCCTTCCCTGACTGCCAGCCAGGGCAGCGCCCGTTCCTGCTGCCCCAGCACGAGAAGTGCAAGCGCCTTTTCCCCCAGTGACTTGGCTTTGTTTCTGTGTATCTGGTATGCAGGCGAGGAGTTCTGCACCTGCACGAAAGCCGTGGAATCCATGACCTTGGCTTGCCTCGCTGGCAACTTTCCCTCTGCCTCTTGGTGGTGGTAATCATTCTTTTCTTTAGTCTGTGGAAAGGCGTGAAGACTTCCGGAAAGGTAGAGCTAATATTGTCCTTCTATCTTGACTACATTCTTTGTCTACTTTAAGAAGTCTCCTAATTTTAGAAAGCAAGAAAATAAGTCACTGATTTTGAGGGAGCCTTAGGGACGAAACTATCATGTTTCTTGAGTGATATTTGATCTGGAAATTTTATAAATGTATTATTTGCAATTCAACATTAGTGGTTTCATGCAGAAAATATTTTGAAATACTCAAAATTGTCTTAAATGTGTGTCCTATTCTTAGCCAAATGTACTAATGTTTCAATGATATAAGAGGCTTTGGTTTTATTACATAAAGTGCCATGTCAAAAGAAATATTTGATGAAAGTCATTTGAAATCACTCTTTGACATCCCTCAGAAAATACCCCAACAGAAATGCTAGAGCTGGATACATCCGAGAGCTTTTTGTACATTTTCATGAAAGTATGACTTAACATCAGGCAATGACTGCACTTTTTAGTAAACAACAGAGAGATGAGGAGCTAATCAGCAGTCTAACACACACTGACAATGTCTTCTGTTTGTCAAAACTGTCTCCTACTGGTATCTGTAAACCTATATATGACAAGATTCATGACACATAACACCATTTTCCCTCATGTGCCAAAAAGAGCTTCTCCATCGAACTGAATGGACTAAACCAAGAAAATGCCAGCTGAACTCATTACATATTCTTAAACCTTCTGTAACAGCTGATTAACCTTTGATATTTCCATTGTCTGCAGGTTGTTTGGATAACAGCCACTTTGCCTTATGTTGTATTATTTGTCTTATTAATACATGGAATAACCCTGCCTGGTGCATACAATGGAATAAATGCATACCTGCACATAGATTTCAGAAGATTAAAAGAAGCCACAGTAAGTGTACTCTTCTGTTCTCATTCCCTAATTATTAAACCTGTTGCCCTTGTTATTTCAACAGAAAATACCGCGGCTAACTTCTGAAATTAAATAGCCATGCTTCTGTTTCTGCCTAAGCACTAGTCTACTGTCTCTGACAGTTTAACTTCCCAATACTCTCCAAAACAGGACTATCTCACACTGAACCCAAACAATTCACATCACAAAATACTTGTGTCAAGGCACTTATAGGTGTGGCAGACCCTTAAAAAAGTCCATGCTTTGACTGCACCCTGTAAACTGCAATATCCCTTAAACAGGAATATGGAGTCATGAAAAATTTAGTTCTCAAAAGGCTAAGAATTCCCTCAAGAAGAAAATCTTGCTTTCTGAATTGCTAGTTTAAATATTAACCTAGAAAACAAAAATCCTGGCCTATGCAAATCTTGCTAAACATATAAAGTCAGGACTAACTCACCTAATCAAACCATGGTCTTTCATACAAATAACATTTTCAGTAGTGTGGTGTTCTTACTTTACTATTGAAAGTAATGTGCTTTTCACTGTGTCACTGAACAACACTAATAGTTAGTATATCCAAACCAACCCAATTTGTGGAGTAACTTGGAACTAAGACTTATTTCATACTTTGTAAAGCAAGATCTACAAGTATAGTCACTAATACTTGAAATTAGCAGCATTTCAGGCCTACAAAGAGCAAAGACTACAGAGATATTTTACCTCTCTACTATTCTAAAAATAGCATGACAGTAGTATCTCTATGGATGCGTCACAAGGCCATTCAAATGGTTATAAATCTGAAAAGAGACAACACCATTTTACTAGATGGAAATGCATCATCTTGAAAAATTGCAGCTTTCAGAAACATCTGCAGTCTGTCCATAGTTGCACTGTACCTTTCCTATGAATCCTATCTTGATTTTTCCTGAATTATTAAAAAATACCTCAAGTGTTAGAATACAAACATATTTTTTATATTCTTAGCCAAAAACCACATTCCTGGCTTTTTAATACTAAATTTGAAAACAGGCATTTCTTCGAAAACAGACCCAGACCCCATGTCTATTTTGGAATAATCAAATCAAACTCCAAATATGGGATTTTCATCCACCTTTGTCACAAGGCAGTAGCCACCTGAGTAATTCACATTTATGCATACACATAAATACAAAGATGCCAAGATGAACAAGACAGGTGCTTATATTTTCTTATATATTTTAAGTGCTGTTTGGAAATAAACATCACAATTTCAGCTAGATGTCTATGGAGCTGTACCAGCTTGCACCAGCTCAGAATCCAGGCCTCCATATCTGCCTTCTGCTTCTGGAAGCATATTCTGTGTGCTGCTCTTTCTTGGCTTAATATTTCTGCAGCTGCTATTTAGATGACCCTAAAGTTATTTGTTTCTTAGACTAAATTTTCAGACAACAACAACAAAAAGTTACACTAGAATAATAAAAGACTAAAGCTCATTTATGCTGAGAAGTGTCACTAACTGCTTTGTCACGTCAGCCCTTCCCCTCCTGGAGACTGGGATCCCTGCTGCTGCAATAGCCTTGTGTGTTTAATCTTTGTCCTCAGGCTCCAAAGAATAGAATCTGACTTCATTTCTGTGTCAATGCATCCCTGGATCTATGATTTTTTAATTTTTCCAAATGAAGAACCGAACAAAGAAACATCCTAAGTCACAAACAGTAATGACCCACAGAGAGCTCTGCCAATGCTCTTCTAAAAGCCCTTAGAGCACCGTGACCACTGCCAAGGGGTGCCCCATTTTGTGGGGCCACAAACTGCACTGCACCGAATATGCACAAAAGTTAAAATGACTTAAACACTGAAGAAAGCTGGAAAGACTGCCTACTGTAAAATGTTTCTATTTGTTTTTTTAATACATATGCAAACAATATCATATCATAAAACATATTAGACTATGCATTGATCAGAAGCTGGGAAAATGAGAAACATGAGCATGAACTGCAGAGTGAGCCTTGCTGTCTTACATCCTGCGTGGATAGAACAAAGAGAAGGTTTTGCATTTAATCTTAGTTGTAAAGGAATTTCTGGTTTCTGCTCTTCTTTCCCTTCACCTTGATCTTCTCAATTTGTTTCCTAATCAGCTGCTATGAGCCAAGACTCTTATTCAGCAGATGATTCAGCATGTGCCCAAATCCTTTGGGAGGCAGCAGGTGCTGATCTCTTACTTGAGTCAATAGGACTTAAGCACATGCTTAAGGGTGCTTGAATAGTAAGAAAGGGTGAGTACAACTGCACTGGAACAAAAGAGACACAGAACCACTGAAAACAAGTGTCTTATGGTGGCAGTATGCAGATCTGGTTAGAGTTTAAACAAAATTGATGTTAAAAATTTTCAAGAATTTTGTTAACAACGAAAGTTATCTGAATTTAAAAAAAAAAAAAACCAAAACAAATAGGAGGACTTTCATCCCTCCTTCTGCATTCATATCCACAGAAATGCTTTTCAGAGAGTACAACCCTATTCGATCTCAACTTTTGTGTGAAAATAGAATATTAAGATGTAACTGGTATACAAAAAGAATGAGTAAAGAATTAAGGTTACAGGATTGTTTATTTATTGAAAGAAATCCATGATACCTTAGAACCCTGTAGGAACTACAATTTCAGAAAATCGTATCCTCCCATCCACTGGTTAGCAATAAACACATCATAGACTGCTCTTCATATTATCTTTCAAGTAATTAACTCTCCACAGTTCATAAAATTAAGGTTTTTCTACAAACCCAAAGTACCGCAAGTGGTTCACAGTGTCCAGCAGGCAGCAGCTGAAAGCATCTATCATCTATGTTGAGGAAAGAAAAGAGATCACCAGCCTAAGTGTTTTCATGTATCATGTCAGCATGGGATAAGGCACTCTCTTCCTTTCCACTAGGCCAAATATGAAAGTGTAGCACTAAAATCCCAATGCAGATGGAGCTCATAAGCTGCTTAGATCTGTTAGAACGTCACTGCTGAATAGATATATTAGATCTGATTTTGTAGAGATGGATGAATGATGAAATCCAGTGCTTTTCATAGTTCTTTCAGAGTTCTTGGCAGATTTAATCAAACACTGCAGATCTCATTTTGAGAAATGTTGAGTATTATTCACACCACTGACTTCACTACCTCTGCTGAAGATGCTTGTTTAAAAATCTCTGTGTAACAACAGAAAAGGGGAAAACCTCATTAACCAAGGTAGGCTATTTTCGTGTTTCTGGTTCAGGGAACCAGGACTGTGGGATTGTTCCTGACTGGATGAATGAATATCAGTATGGAGGGACACTTTAGAAAGTATTATAGCTTTTAAAACGTTTTCCCTAGTGGACAATCCTTAAAATGATCAAGCTGCATCTAAACTGAAATTTAATGACTATCACAGAAATAAGTCTTTCTCCAGCTAAGCCAGAAAGCTGAGAGATAATCTGCATCTGTTCACAGCACAGCAGTCATGCTTCAGCTCCTGAATCAAGGAAGTATCGTGTAGAGCGCACTAACAGTCACACAAAGGAAGCTCTAGTATGGGAAAGAAAACGTCCTGTAACTCTTGACCCATTAACTATTTTTAGTTTTCTGGTTGTACATTCCAAACTAACTTGGAACAAGAACTACTGGAAGTGTATTTCTGTCACCCAGGAGAAAAACCCTGCAATCCCTTCGCTGCTGGGTAAAATCTCAGCAGTGCATGTCCCACTGCCCAGCCCACCAGGGCAGCGGCGGCTGTGGGCACTGAGGACTTGGCCCTGCTCCAGCCTCACCACCTCACCTTGGGCCATTCCAGACCAGGGCCATGCTCCGTGACACTGACACTCCCTTCAGCTTGAATGCCAATTGTTTTACAAAAGCCATTTGTCTTGCTTTTCTCCTTGTGGACTGAACTGACACTGGCAATGTTGGTGTCATTATGCAGGTATGGATTGATGCAGCTACTCAGATATTTTACTCCTTAGGAGCTGGGTTTGGCGTTCTAATTGCATTTGCCAGTTACAATAAGTTTGACAACAACTGCTACAGGTAAGAGCCTATTCTTCCATTACTGCTGCAAAATTACACTGTTTTACTCTGACTGCAGCTGAAATAAATATTAAGCTATCTTTTTATCTTCAGTCATATATTAATGATGGTGAGTTTTGTGTAGACATAGTAACCAACCCAAATCCTGAAACACTGTCTTCCTTACTGAAATTTTAGTAACAGGAATCTGCCAAGATATCTGCTGCACTGCAAAGCAGAATGGGATTAGGTTTGGACTTTAGACAGCTGTGTAAACTGTGCTGGTGTTTGCCTTTCAAAAATACCATTAAGCGCAACAGTGAGCACAGGATGAAATCTTATTGGTCCGGGAACTAAAAGCAGAAAGAGTCCAGCTTCCAGAAGGGTTTCTGTGATTTGGGATTGTATTTCTGATATTTTACATTGAGCTCCATTTTAGGAATGCACTTTAAATCAAGTCAGCTTGGAAGTGTTTTGCTGAAGCACCACCATGGAAATTCAACCAGAATCACTCTGCACCTTCTGAGAAATTCCAACATTTAGATTTTTTTTAACATTCCGTTTTGGAATGAAAACAAGCATCACTTTTCCCATGAAATATAAATTCAGAAAGTACATGTATTATAAATGCATTGTGAAATGAAGCATTGGGGTAAAAAATGTTAAAGACAATCCTCGTCTAGTTCTTAAAGTTTTTTCTCACTGGGCGGTTCTTCTCTCTGTGCTTAGGGATGCTTTGCTGACTAGCACCATTAACTGTGTCACAAGCTTCATCTCAGGATTTGCAATCTTCTCCATATTGGGCTACATGGCTCATGAGCACAAAGTCAAAATTGAGGATGTAGCTACTGAAGGTAGGAAGTTAATTCTATATTAATTTTACCCCTTTTTTCCCACCATTTCTTTGCAAATGTGTTTATATTTGCTTCCAACAAGTATGTGAAAATCTCACGGAGGTGAACTGAATTAACTTACTTGGAGCTATAACTCTGTGTTTAAATCCCTTGTTGAAATGTGAATTCTAAATGGTATTGAGTCACCTCACCTCTCCTGAATTGAGGTTCCCCAACATCTTGCCCCCATAGGTTTTGTCCATTCAACAAACAGGTATTTACCACTGGATAGTATCTTACAAAAGTACTGCTGTTCAGTGTCACAGGTGACTGGTTTTAATGGTTCTGCTAAGCTCAGCTCTATAGTCCTTTCACTGGGAACGGGTCACCCATGGTCTCATCTCTCTTCACATCCAAGAGTTCTGTTGCCAAACAGTGGAGTTCACATCCACATAATTCCTTCTCCACTACAAAGCTGAAAAATAACTAGTAAGGTTAAAAATCCCATAAAAGATTATTTGAAGTGGGAAGGAATGGGATAGGGGTTTTCTAATACCAAACCATCATGAGTAAATAATTAGAGCATTTTAGATATATTTTGGTATAATGCCAATTTTGTTTTAACAGTACTCAAAGCATGACAAGGACTGAAGTGAAAGTCAACTTAGTCATGATTTATCTTATTAAAATCAACACTTTTGTGAAGATAAGAAACATCATTTAGTGACACCTTTTTTTTCCCTTTTCTGTTCCAGGAGCTGGTTTAGTTTTCATCCTGTACCCAGAGGCAATTTCAACTCTTTCAGGATCTACATTTTGGGCTGTGGTGTTCTTCATTATGCTCCTTAGTCTTGGCATTGATAGTTCTGTGAGTATTTTGTCCTTCTGGCCTTGACATTGTTCTTTTCCTGTTATGTTCTGTAACTGGAGAGGTATCAGCCTTAAGCAGCGGGTTACATTTCAAATAAACATTATGTACATTCCCTAAATCTGTTTTTGCAGCAATAGACAACACAGCCATACCATTACTCCCTGTATTCTAAAGACTCTCCATCATTAAGAGGTTTAGGAAAAGATTAAATCCTTTACAAGCCGGTAAATATTTACTCCCTGCTACTTTTTTATGACCTTACAAAGGGGCTGTTCATCAACAGTTATTACTATTTAAAGGTATGACCCAACAACACTACTATGAACTGTTACTACTATGAACCTGCTAAAAGGTTTTGGAGCCCTGCTTGCAAAACACAAGTAAGACATTGAGTGGAGTGGTTTCTAGAAGGGATTATTATATGTCCTGAAATCCATGAATCTGCTCAAGACAGACAATGTCTGAAGGTACTCCCATTGTTTTTCTACAAGCCATGATACAGAATCTCCTGTAACTTTAATCACAATTTAAAAATCATGCCGGAATATTTCCATAGTGGTTTCATTTTCCTTTAATCTTACTGTAAAATGTCTAGTCTAACAAGTGCATTTGCTCTTTAATGTGAATATCCATGATATTCAGGATCACAGAAACCTCATCCTAGAAAATATTCCAAGTCTCCAAACAACTTTTGTACTGCTTTGTTCTTCCAAAGAGGCCTTAAGACATCCTGTTATATTTAACTTAAAGGTTGATTAATTTCTGGAAAGCCAGATAGGGTCTTCAAGGACCAGTGAACCATGGACAAACTTCCATCCTCTTTAGCGGGCTAGGGGTTTCTTACTATTCTAAAGCATAGAAGTCTCTTTTGAGGTTCAGAATGTACAAAGTTAATCTAGGAATTTCTTGCTGGAAATGGTAAAACACAGTGTTTCCACTGCTTACAACTTCAGGAAAATTCATTCCTTTTCAAGGACAAGAAAGGGAAAGAATGAACTGACATGGAGAAGAGCAAAACTAAAAAAAAGAACTGGGGTTGCAGCAGGAAGCTTTGATAATCATTGGCAAATAGCTGAATGAGATCTTGTGGAGTGAGGGCTGAGCTGTAAAGGTCAGATTCAGGTCTAAATATTTCCGAAGTGTTTGGATTTTTGGATTCCAGCTGAGGTTCAATGAAGTTTGTCTATGTAGACTAAGATACGGATCCTTAGACAAAACTTTGAGGAAGGATTATATCTGGGTTTGTAGCTTGGCCATTTTTCAATTGTAAGCAAATATGAAGGATTGAAATGAAGGGTTTAGCAGAGTGAAAGGACATGAATGACCAGTAGGAGAAGGGCAGAATGAAGAAGAAAATTCATGCTGAGAAATGTCTAGATCCAAAACAGTTAACTTTGCAACAGCACTAAATGCAGGGCAGTGTAAAGAAACATATGAGTGTCAAAGACATGGAGCTTTAGATTGCAGAACACACTTTTCCTACAAAGGTGGAAAAGTCATTCTTCTGGAGCTAATTAAAATATGGTGAACTAGTGAACTGTGGCCAAGTTTATTTCTTTCCTTCTAAAAGGGGAAGGGTTTACTGGTTCCAAATTTGTCATAATTTCCCAAAGAAAACACAGATCATGCACTACTTTTTATGGTGATCTCAACTCTCCCCTCTCCATCTGACTGATCAAGTCCCTGAAGGGAAAATGAAAATTTTTAAAGCTAAAAATCAAGTAACCCCAAAGGTAGAGAGGAATAATTGTATATGGCTGCATTTATTCATGCACATAAACCTGCACCAGCACAGAAATACAGATGTTTGTACAAAACAGAACTTTTTGTACAACGCTTAAGGAAAGACAAACTTGACCATGCAAGTTTGAGCAAGCAACAATGAAATGGACAGAAAATGGAGCAAAAGTTTGAAAACATTTTTTGGAGGCGGTTTCTAGCTGGGTATAGGGAATTAACAAGGGGAATAGATCATGATACATGAAGAAGTGGTCCTTTGCAAAAATAATCCAAACTGTCTCTTTCCATTTTCAATTTTCCCCAAGTGCCAACACAGTACCAAATTCTGAGAAGATCAAATATTAACCCATCCTAACTGCAGGGCACTCATTGGTGCTCCCTGCAGACATTAGGAAATACAAGTCTACACTGTGTTTTGGGACATTTCACTTGTAAACATTAGATATCTTTAAAGAACAATTAGGTCCATTACCCCCAGCTATTTGGCTCTAGACAGGAATCATTCCGATTCTAGACAGATAATTCTCTGTTACTGATTTCAACCAGGAATATTTTAATCAAAGGCTTATAGGAAGGCGACAGGCTATGTCAGCACCTGCTAACTAACTATTGTATTGCACCAAGCACTCCAGGTCTTGCCATGGTCTTCTAGCATCACCAAAAGCATAGAATTAAGCCTCTCCAAAATATTAAATAAATTTATTTACTATGACAAAAGATTGAAATTAATTTTAATAGCCTTTTTTTGGAGTGGGGGCAGAATGTTTTCATTAATGAAAAGAAATTAAAATTCATAACCACCTACATAATCCAGCAATTTAAATGAAAACTTGGAAAGTACCTTTCCTGTTTTGCAAAACAATGGCTAATGTTCAGCATTAACTTCTAGAAAGCAAAGTAAAATACTTTCATGTTGCGACAACAAAAAAAATTATGTCAAGCTTCCTTTGTAGTAATTCTTCCAAGTCTGTAAAGATTTTTGTCAAACTGGATTTCGTTAATCAATGGCTAAAGTGAATCTTTGTTCACTATATTTCCTTTAGGTGCTTGTTGTGCCTGTCTTTATTTAAGAAATATCTTAAGGAGCTTAGTTACTTGAGCTACCAGCTGTTTCCCCAGAGCATATTAAAATGTATATTATTTTCCCCAAACTACTGTCTACTTATTGTTCTGTTGAGTCGGCAAAGAGTCCTCAGAGGGTACAGCTATGGAGGCAACAACCACCCCTCTTGGTGTCCAGTTCCCTGGCTCAGTCCTTTACCTCAAGCAAATAAAGCCTCATACCACCAGTGACTTACAGCTGAAATGTCACAAATCACAGAGTGGCTGGGTATTAATTACACAAACTGCTTTGCATCCTTCAGTCTGTATTTCCAACAGCAGCGTTTAACCAGAGTTTTTGCCTTCCTTTCCTCAGATGGGTGGGATGGAGGCTGTCATCACTGGCTTGGCAGATGATTTCCACCTTCTGAAGCAGCACAGAAAGCTCTTCACCTTTGGTGTTTCTTTTGGCACTTTCCTACTTGCCCTTTTTTGCATTACCAATGTAAGTACAACTAAAGTTTCCGTCAAAACGTTACCTGAAAAATGTCATTAACCTTGTCAGATGAAATAGGAATAGGTTCAGATTACTATTTTTATTATAAATTTTAGTTCTTAAGCAACTTCTTTTCAGAACATCACTTTTAATCTTACATATGTGAAGCTTCTCTGTTTTTTGGCACAAGATCATTTGCTATCAACCAAGCCTATAAGTCTTTGTTCCAAAGAACTGTCTGTGCTACTGCTGGGTTTGTTTGGTTCTGTGTGCTTTCTTTTGTGTTTCTTTGGGGGGTTTTTCATTTGGTTTGGATTTTGATTTTTTAGTCACATTAAATGGAACTGTGTAGAGTGCTTATTCCACTGTGAGGAACTAAGAATTTCGAGTGACCAGACCATCTGGCTGTTCTCTTCTTGAAGAAAGTAAGAGACACTCACTTCTTATGGAAGGAATGTAGAAGAATCATCTCCTCTCCCCACCTTGTTTCTTAATGTTCCTTCATGCATCTTGACATCTTTTAACACTATATAAAGCACACAGAAATCTTATCCTGAAGATCTAGTAACCTGTATCTACCACTGCCATCAGACTGAATGTTTTCCTCATCTGACTTTTGACAGCTAGTTAAGGAATGAGAATCACACTGTTCTAGGCTGGAGAGAACTTTCTTTTTTTGACCATAAAAAAAAAGGAAAGAGAACTGTTAGCAAAGATGCCAAAATTGTCAGAAAACAACTGAAACTTGAGGAAACCACCATGAAAGCAGATATGCTGAACCTCTCTCCATCCCTAGAAATGGTTTCCAAATCTATTATTAAGATTACGGAAATGGCATAAGTTTATAAATAACTAAGTTCTTTTTACATTAAAATACCCCAATATTTTCACTCCAGTTTCCTCAAACTGAGAAACAATTGAGACTCTAAAAACAGATATATCATTTAAAATACCTATCCTTTTAGTACCATACCATTTTTATTGATACCTAAAAACTGAACATGATCCTGTTTATTCAAAGTTTCAACTAGAGTAAAACTTCCTGAAGTACAATATCAGAAGAAGTTCAGTGTTAAGAACCCGAATGGGTGCCAGCAGGTGCAATTCCACTGCCTCCAAGTGATCTAAAGCTATTCAAGATAACGACCTAACTCTAGCTTTTCAATAATGGCACCTGTTTAAATGCAAGTTCACCCATCCAACTGGAATTCACAAAACTGTCCAGAATAGTCCAAATGTTTTGATTTATGTAACTAAAGAACAACATTTCTGATGTATAAAAAATAAAAAGGAAAACCTTGTGAGAACATCACATGAAATTAATGTTTGATTTTGCCCCCTGAATTTTTAAGGCTATATTTTCAAAAGTAGCTGTTTCTGAAACAAATATGTTTCTTACAAAATCATATTAGTAATTCAGTTTGCTAAGTTTGATTGCAAAGGCATTCATTTGGAGCAGGTGTAGAGAAAAAACAAGAGGTCAAACTCAAATGTCATTCAATAGGCAACACTTTTTAACACAACAACCAAAGTTCATTCCATTTCCGGACAAGTCCCCACAGAATTAAAAACCTACATGAGGCCTAAGTACTGATCTCCCTATTTTTGTAAATATGCACAGCTGTTTCAGAAAAACGTCTTTTAAAAAAAAAAAGTAACTGGTTACAGAGACTAAAATCACCTACAGCTCTAAACAGTACAAGTGCTACTTATACCGTTGGTGGTAAAAATACAGAAAATAATTCCTTTGTTCCTCCCCTTCTGAACAGGCATAATCAGATTAAGTTTGGCGGTAAAAAGATATTTTAACAAAAATCTACTGCAACTGCAAATATTTCAGTTGTTTACATGTGACAGAGTTTCCTGACACACTTTATCTGGGTTCATTTTGAAACAAACCTGGATCTAATGGTTTTCCATTCCTCGTTAGCCCAAACTCAGTAAAATGAGCAGTAATGTACACAAATACACACCACCTTGTAAAACACAGCAAAAAGCAGTCAAATTGCAGCTAAAAAAAAAAAAAAAAATCAGTGAAACAAGACTTGAGTAAATGCATTTCCAATTCTCAGTCATGAACCACTGAAGCACGAAATGTGCTGCTGTGAAGGAAGACGAGGTTTGCTGTCTCTGAGCAGAGGTTTGTGAATACCACAGCCAGAGACGGAACAGGGCACGGCAGCCTCTTGCTGTGCTGGTGACAGAATTAACATCATCTTCTGCCTTAGGAAGAGCAGTGGGTGAGAGACACAGGCAGTCAGAGAAAAGAGGACATCACATCGACAGTGCAGAGTCCCTGGCCTGCAGAACAAGTGGCCTTGGGAACAAACCGACTGATAATGGCCTGTGGAAACTCTTGGAGTGCTCCATTCCTGCCATTAATTTAGGAAGTTCTTCATTAACTGCTGTAGACCGGCCCTGCCCTACAAGCTGCTGATCATTTCCCCAAACTTCCACTGAACAGGAGTGCCAAGAGAACTCATTAATCTAAGCTGAGGTTTCTGTTTCCCAGTGTAGTGAGGACATGGCTGCAAAGAAGCCTCTTTAGAAGAGCTGCAAGTCCGATTCCACTATTTTGTATGTAAATATGAACCTGTGTCTGCAGCATCAGATCCATATAAAAATACTTGGGTTAAGATAATGCTTCAAGTAAAGCAGATTTCTGTTAAGTGGATACGAAACTACTGAGATGATTCTATTTGTAACTTCACTCTCTCGTATCTTTTAACTCCCCACTGCAGGGTGGAATTTATGTGCTCACACTTCTGGACACGTTTGCAGCTGGGACTTCAATATTGTTTGCTGTTCTAATGGAGGCAATTGGAGTTTCCTGGTTTTATGGTAAGCACTTCCTTTTGCATGTGCAAAAGCTTTTCTGAAATTCCAAGTGTTTATGACAGGCTTACACATCGTGTAAAGGGAAAACAGCATAGCCTTGTGTATGTGAAACCATGACAAGTCAGGTTTCATAGAGTGATTTTCACCTGATTTATGAGCAGTGACTGGAACGCAGACATTCAGTGGGCCAAGCTTTAAAGTCCTGCACAAAGCCAAAGCAAACAGCCTTGTGAAAGAGACTGTGATGGGATAGAAAAGTTACTACTTTTGCCAGTATTTTACAACTCTTAGTATTGCTGATGACTTGCAGTAGCAGGTTTAGAGTTGGTACTCTCAAAGCAAGTAGATTAGCCGAAATACAGACTCACCTGTTCCCACTTTTCATTATTCCCCCAGGGCCAGTCTCAAGCACTCCCCATACAATACAAATAAAGGTAGTGTTTAGAGAGCTATAATAATTCCTACATTAATCCCTTTTGTTTGAGGCAATATTCTACTTCATTGCAAAACAGTAATGATTTATTTATGTTATTTCATAGAATGGTATGAAATACCCCACATGCTAGATACCAGAAATCCTATTTCTAGTATTTGATACTAATTTATGCCACAAAAAGGGAGTAGTGATTTATTTTATCCCAAATATGGCAAGCTTCAGGAGTATTTAATTGACCTCTGGCACTAGAGTAGGATCACTGTGTGCCAATCAAAGTGCAGTGATGTGCTATAGCCACCTAAAAAAATATGACCTCTTCTTTTCCCTCCTAATCACCTCTTTATTCTCATGCTTTAGTTCCTGACTGATCACAACTCTTTTCACTATTACCAGGTTTCAATGTCATAGCAGCCTGCAAGTCTTCTTCCCTTTAAGTCTGTATTGAATTAGTTACCTTGATTCCCAATAAGATTGTTCTTCCCCTGGAAGTCATCTTCATTTTTATTCAGATACAGTGTTTATAGCTAATGCATGATTCAGAGGGTTCTTAGACATTATGATTCTTATTGCTGTTTACCTCAGTCACTTATTTATCCATCCATTCTGCCTTACCTTGTTCTTCTAATTAAACAAACTTTATCTTGCAGTTGGAAAACTGTTGAAGAGTGAGTGAAGTGAAAGAATAGCATTCATGCATAAAGCTGTTCAATCTACTAAAGGAATTGTTTCCAGCTTTAATGCACTAATTCTGTCACCCAGCATCAGCAAGGAGCAAGCAGCACACAGGCTGTTGTCTCTCAAAATAATGGAGGCACTTTATTTCACAGACAACTGTCTTTAATCCCTGTAAAACAGCTGAATGTGGCCGAGTGATCACAGCTTAGCTTGGAAGCAGAGGCTTCTTCAGTTTCTAAGGGGAAGTTACCTTCTGCTACTATTAAAACAGGATTTACTGCCCTTTACAATAGCTAAGCTTTGTATGTGCCTCAAAAACCAGGCCAAAGTTAGTCAAATTTTATTTTACACCCTCTGTCTTCTATCATTTTTTCCTTTCTTCCCACAGCCTCCCCATAATCGGGAAACCATCTATTCATTTTTCTTGAGCAGCTGACAGATGTTTCTACTGACACATCATGACCTGTTGCTTTATAAAGAACTTATTACAGCCCCAGGTGCTATTTAAACTTATAAAATCTGGCATGATCTTGTCTGCCTCTTTTTTCTGATAGACCCCAGTTGCCTTAATGACCCAGCTGAATATTAAACCAGCCTAAAGGCAAGCACTGACATTTTGGCACAGACTAAAAACATGGAAATTTAGTTCAAATTATACCTATTTACTGCAAAGTTTCTTCTTGCAAAGGCCAACTGTATGTGTAAGAGAAGGGAGAGCTAGTTTGCTTTACTATGCAGATGTACTTTAGTTATGACTGATAACTTTTTACCAATTTTTCTCACATGCAACCCAGATATCATCTTTCCGATGAATAGTCTAAAAAATTTCAGACACCTCTCCCACTGGCACAAAACTGGTCTTTGGTTTAACTTGCAGGAAAATCTCTGTTCAGTCAGATTTCACTGTGAACATCTCCCTAAACAACTAGAACAAGCTCAGTATGAGCTTGAAACTATATTCATCCTCATCTGCAATGTCATTGCTTTCATTTACTTAAATAATTTTTTTTAAAAAAATCGCTTAGACCAAAGTTTCAGGCCAAAAGCAGGATTTTTTTTGGAAGAGATACTCAAAACAGTCAAAACCCAGAAAAACCCCCAAACAACAAACAAACCAACCACACCAACCTAAGATTAACTGTTTGATTTTGCAGAAGGGGACGAACTTAACCAAGCACTGATGGCTACAGTTTATCTTTGCTCACAGAGGTGTTGGTGTGGATGTGTGCCTGGCCTGAGAGAGGATGAATGCACACATTTCCACAGAACAGAAACACAAATGGGGCAAACCAGCTCAGAGAGCTTACTGCACTGCCATGCTGGGGAAATGTTTGCTGCAGTGCTGCTTTCACCCTAGCACAAAGGCTTACAAACTTCCAGCAGGCAGCACGTGCAGGACTTACTGCGACTTGCAGACTGCCATTCTGTCTGAACTCTCATCTCTGCATCAGATGAAAGAAGGTTGGCCCAATGTGAGGAGGGTAACTTGCATTTATAACCAAATCTACTTTTCGTTTTCTTCCTAATCTGTTCTTTTTTTGCATGTTGATTTACTTCCCTTGACAACACATTATGTACAAGTTTTCTGTGCTGTTTAATAGACCATTACATGACAAAATGGTGGCATTCTCAGGCAGATGCAGTGTTTATTAGTTCAGAAATGAGAGTGAAAGTCTTTGTGGGTATTTAACCAGCTCCTGATAATAATTTTAAGTATCTCTGAAACCAAGCCCTACAGGTACTATCATCTGTAGCTATAGCTGTGTTCTGCTTAAAAGTTGATTCTTAGAACAATTATTTGAAGACATTTAATACTGAAAAAGCACATTGAGGAAAAGTGCAGTCTGAGAGCACGGCCAACTTGTCCCTCATTTTCAGCAGAAACTGAGCACCAAGCACTGTCTGAGCTCCAAGCTCCATCTGTCTGGAAACATATGAATAAAATTCTGATATACATAGTCCTTGTCTTTGACCTTCTACACAACGATAAATTTCAGTCAGTGCTCACAGCAGTTAAAATTCAGTCACTTTAAAGTTCACAGAAAGCACTGCAAATAGAATCAGATTAAGTTTAAAGAGCATTTGCAGATCCTTTTTGGCAATTTCTCTTCACCTGGACATAATATTGGAGGCTGGAAATTTTTTTGAGACATTTACCCTCAAATGTCCACACCCTGGAAATATTTTGCACCCTCATTACATACAACGGACTAACTCAAGCTGTCCCAATTATTTATATTCAATAAATTAAATAAATTGTACTGAACTGATCCACGTGAAGTGAAATAATCTTTATGGAAAACTATACATTCTCTCTAATAAACAAATATTTATGGTAAAAAGCTGCATTTCTGCTGTTTACCTAATGGGTTCATGATTAAAAGTAAACTTCCTGAACACATCGATTATAATAAATTATAAACAAGTAGTCTGACATAACAGAATGCACAGAGCCAATGTCTCTAAGGTGTAAAGTCAGAGATTGTTTTCTTTTAACAGAAAACAGAGAAGGATACTTTTTTCTCGTTTTATATCAGTGTTAATCATCCCATTCTAAAGTGATGTAGTTTTGTACATATTTACAATAAATAGAAGAAGAATTGCCTGAGTTTTCTGGAAAAGTGATAAATACGAAATTAGATTTGCAGTAGATATAAAGGATATTCTGTGGTATTTAATGAAACACTGAAAGGTAAATATGCCTTTAAGTGCAATAAAGAAATCTCCTTTGATAAATTCAGAATCATATGAATCTACCTCATTATCAGCAAGCAGTTTGTGTGAGTCTGTAGTTTCCTGCAGTGTACTCATAATAACATGGAGGAATTAGGTTACAATAGTCCATAACTATTTTAAAGATTGCGTCCTATTTACAGCTTAAATTCTAGATATTTGTGAAATGCCTCTTTTCAGTGGTAATGCTGCTGTCTGCAACAGGCCTTAAGTGCTCACAGGCATTTAAGTCAGATACAGTGATGTCAAGACACATCTGGGCATTGAAAGGAAATTAATGTTGTTACTTGCTGTGTCTTCTGATTTGGAAGTCATTCATGTCTGCTTTCTGAAAAGGATGGTTTGGGTATGCCAGCGCCTCATCAATTTAGGCTGAAGTCAGTCTCATGCTCAGATCTGTTCACATCCGTTCTAGGTGTGGACAGATTCAGTGAAGACATCCAACAAATGATGGGCTTCAAACCAGGCCTCTACTGGAGACTGTGCTGGAAATTTGTTAGTCCTGCTTTTTTATTGGTAAGTGTTGATAATTATTCCATCATGGACAGAACACTAGTGCGTGGCTTCTCAGAATATACAATAGATACCAAGAGCAAGATACCCATTGCTGTGCCAGATATTGTTGGGATGAACAGAAGACACTCCAATTTCATTCTTTTTTCTCCTTGAAATAATATGCTGGTCATATTTTTTATAATACATTTCAGTTGTGAAAGAGAAGCTAATGGTGGTTGTGGTCTTCTTCTGTTCCTTCATTTTAGCATGATTTTAAGAAGGCAGCTTTTCTTAGGGAACACTCAGGCAGTGTCCTCCCTGTCCCTGCAGAACCCCTGCATATTAAACACAAACCATTCCCTTGGGAAAATAAGCTAGCCAGGGATAAGAGATTGTGTTAGCAAAATGTATTTTTCTTTGGAGGATCCCCAAATTATGGAATGACAGCTTGGAAAAACTAATATGCAAATACACCTGTAATTAGCTCTGTGAAACACTGAAGACTTGTACAAAATATACCTTGTAAGCTGCCTGTTGGAAAAAACAAGTGTTCCATTGCATTAGGGAAAAAAAATCCCGAAGTGTGAATTTGGTTGCTTTGTGTAAAGCAGTACTAACCTAGAGTTTTATATTTATATATAGGGATAGATATATTTTGTATTTATATATAGGAATCTCTTCCTATGCATATTTTTAAATCAAAAGGTCAGGATAATAATATGGAAATTTGACCTCACTATGATTTTAGGAGACAATTACTTGCATTAAAGCTGTGCAATCTTAAAGCAGTACTGGTATTGCAAATATACACTGGGTAGGCTTTTAGGACAGGTCCACATTTTTTTAAATATAAAAGCTTATGACCCAAATTCATCCATAAATACCTGCCAAGCCTCTATTAATTATCCTTTGAAACACAGTTGTATGGAACTATATCCTGCAGCCCTTCAAGAAGGCTGACTCAAGCAGAATGGAAAAATGCTGGAGCAAGCATCCTTAGGTTTTGCACACAAGTAGACAGTTGAAAATTTACATTTTATAATGAGAGTTGTGACAATCTAGCTAAAGGTGGAGAGCCCATCAGTCTAACCTTCAGGTAGTTTAAGATGTCTTGGTGAAAGAGCCTCAATACCTTCCTAGAAAAGCCTAAAAACAGAAGGGTCAGAATAAATTTGTAGATAATGCATCTCTCAGCCACCACAATGCACACTTCTTTTTTTCCATCTGGAAGTTCTTGAAGCTCTTTCTCCATATTGTCTGCAGCTATGTACATAATCCCAAGAAAAATCTCAAAATAGAATTAGTATTCTTCTAACGAGATTCCATGCTATCATCTTCCTTTAACTCACACTATCCTGGTGTAGTTGTGGAAACCTTAGGCTCAAAATATTTTAATTTGAAATTGAAATATGGAGCAGAACATATAGCCCCAAAGAACCAAACCAAGGAACTCTGCATGTTATACAACCCATATGGATTTAACAGGACAGAAGTGGTGTGGTACCCCACTCTTTTCTTCTTGCATCTAGCACTGGACAGGGCAGCACAGGAAGAAAAAACAACTTTGTTTTCCAGGCCATAAGGCTGCTCTACCTTTCCTCAGTACATGTATCATGTTGGAGTTTGCATTATGCCTCTCATTGAAAAATGGGTACGAAGCTTCTAAATGAAGTCTAATGTTCCTGGAAAACAAAGGTGAAAACAATAGATCCTGTAGAGTTTTTTCTTGACTATAGAATCCCTTTTTCACATCTGAAACACTAGTTTAAATGAGGCAGTAGCAGACAATCACCTGATCTCCCCATCAAAGTTTCAAATAATCTGTGTCCAGAGTAGGTAAAATGAACTGTTAATACTAGTAAACACATCAAGAACTTCAACAGCTTAAGCAGTAAGAGGCACAAAGTAAACAGGGTGAAGGCAAATAGTAAAGCTGGTTTGAAAGATACTTTAGGGTGACTGCCTAATAGAACACCTGGAATCAGTTTTCCAGTAAGGTTCTTCATCTTAAAACTGTGGTTCATGTTATACTTTCTTCTCTAGTTTGTCGTGATAGTCAGCATAATAAATTTCAAGCCTCTGACCTATGATGACTACACCTTCCCTCTCTGGGCAAACCGCATTGGCTGGGGAATAGCATTATCCTCAATGATCCTTGTGCCTGCCTATATCATCTATAAATTTATGAATGTGCGTGGGACCTTTAAAGAAGTAAGTGGAACACTAATCAAATGTCATGAAATGTTGCTGTGAAATGAAATGGCTGGGCCTAAGTTGGCAGTTTATTTCTCTCCCAAAACTTATTACTTATGAGTGACCTTTTGAATCCATCTATCAGGTGGATCAGTGGTTTGAGGTAGAATTAGTGCACTCTGTTTGAGTTTCTAGACAGAAATTAGCTTTCCAGACAGCACCATAATAACTGTGAAAAATTACTTTTTATGCATGTAATTGGTCCAATTGATGAGATGAGATTTTCGTTATTAACAAAGAATGTACAAATTTTGGTATCTTCATATTCAGCTATAAGATACAGTCTTCAAACTGTACTGTACTTTTATTTATTTATCAGTTCAAAATGGCACGGGATTAAGGTTCACTAAACGTATCATTTTTACCATCATATAAACTTTACCTTCACTATCTATATACCCTCACTATTATCTATAGTCTTAAAACCTCTAGTGGTGCTCAGAAGCCTCCTCACCATTTTACAGCACCGATTTTTTTCCCATCTCATGTCATAATTTTATAACCTGATCTGAACCCACTGATTTACACCTAGTTGTACCACTCTCCTTTCCTACACCTAGACCTACACAATGGTGTAGCAAGATATTGGTGCTCTTAGGCAAATCACTGAACCAACACCACACACAGGATTAAGCAGAAAATAGGATCTCAGCCTTTACAAAGGTCACATCCCCTTCACATTGACCCAGCAGACCCAAAGGAACAAAGGTCTTGATTCTGAAACATTACAGTCATTTCTTGTAATGGTCACCTCAGAAAGGCACCCAAAGTGGGAACTCCTCAGCTGCCCTGTTTACACCAGCTCCAACATCTCAATGTTGTGCACGATTTCTAGATCTCATTTCCAGCAATTCTATAAGCCCTTTTTTTTTGTTCCATCCTGGGCAGGTTACAAACCCATTTTCTAGAAGCATTTAAGTCTCAAAGAATAATTTGTACTGGCCCATCATGCTTTTGCCTTCTTGCTCAAATTTACTGGTATGGGGATGCAGAAGCCTTTGGGCAAAACCACATTCTCTCATTCATTTTGTATTGTTAGCAAGTTCTGGTTTCTATTACTGCTCCTTGCAAACAGTAACTCTCCAGTTGCCCCACAAGCATTATGGCAGAAGGTTAATAATTACATCCAAGTAACTAGCTCCATATATGATGCCCCAAATTGAGGCTCTAAAAAGGATGGGGTAAAGTATGATCCTAATCTAATGGTAACTCCTTAAGTTGGTTGAAAGATCCTAATAAACCAAAATCTACCTGTGATCTCAAAGGGCACAGCACAGGGTAGACAAGGGAGATGAGCTGGGAAATACCAATACCTCCTTCCTCTCGCACTCTGGGACTGGCCAGCCCTCCTACAGCACTAACAGAAAAGCATGAATTTAGGGGATCTAAGGCCTGTGATACCAGCTTGTTCCTGATGTTCTTTTCTATATGCACTTGCTAAATATTTGGACTTAGTATTTGCATAAACTTTCTACTGTTGCTCCTTATATTAAAGGCTAACACCCAAGGGCTTATAATAGGCTTATTCTCTCAGTGACTGAGTAAAGGCACATGATGTAGTGATATTAAAGATTTAAGTTACCATTTTAAATAAAGTTCATGCTACTTCCCCACTATAGATTGGGGATTACATACATAATCCCACTTCATATGGCTGACTTTTTCCTCTTCTTCCTGTCTGGTTTAGAGACTGGCTTACTGCATCACACCTGAAAAAGAGCACCAACTCGTGGCCCAAGGAAATGTCAGGCAGTTTAAGGTTTGTACACCTTTCACATAGTTCTCCTGCTACCAACCCTTTCCTGTCTTTAGCAACAACTACAGGTTTGCACCAATCTCCTCATGGTGAATGCCTTTGCAGGTGCGTAGTTCTTTATTTCTGCCAGCATGACAAGACGCAGAAGGCTCAGTACCGCATGCATCAACTCTTTTGGAAGGCTTTTGGGACCTTCCTTCTTTGACTAAGGAGAGCCCTCAATTTTACAGATCACCTGAACCTGTTATTTTAGGCTGTGTTTGAATACAGTGAGATCTCACCCAGAAACAAAGGTATTTCCAAACTATCATGTGCATTTGAAGAGCTCATGGCCTCTCACTCAGTTACTGCACAGCAATCTGAAGTCATGTTTCCAGAAGTGCAATTATGTCCCACAACACATGGTAAACAGCAAAACAAATATCCAGTGTCAGAGCTTACCTATAATGTCATGAAATGATGCACCAAGTTACGTGGAATTGGCTTTCCCTACAGGACTAGAGTTGATTGAAAACACTGCTGGAGACTTTATAAGCCATGAAAAATATACTATAGGTTTCCAAATACTGCTTTCCTTTTAGAAAATAAAATAAGCTTATTGAAATAAACTCCTTTCTGTAGAAGATAAAAAGGATGTAAACGTGAAGCTTGTTACACTTATCAGCATTCATTCTGGACCACTTTCTGTCTTCAAAGTTGAAAGCAACTAAAATTATGCACACCTCCACAAAACGTGACCCAGATTTTATAGTGGTGGTTTTTATGTTGATACTTTAAAAATAAATCTGGCTTTTGCTTACTCTGAAAGATATTGTTTGAAGTAAATTTAGGCTTTTCAAGGAAATAATCTGTGTAGATTTATGGGAGGCGGAATGAAAGCACAAATAGGCTTCCTGTTTCATGACCACAGTTTATTTGATGTGGCCAAGAATATGTAATAGCACAGCACCTCTTCCTGCCTTCTCTTTCTCCTGTCTCTGCTCTCAATTGTCAGATGATTTACTGTTCCTGCTGTAACTCTGTTTCCAGGGACAGATGTTCCTGTGTGAAAAGGCTATAAGCAGCCCTTCCACAGTACTGGTCTTCTGAACACAAATCTATGACAAAAAGGTAGCAAATTAATTTCAAATAAATTAGAAAAGGTTGTCCTCAGAACTAAATTACCAAAGTTACCTCAAACCATGCCAAACATGAGAGCATTTTAATTTGCTGCCATCTTCAATGAACAGCTGGGAATGGCTTTGTTAGTGCTAAAACATCTTTAGAGTTTTGTTCTCAATGTTTAAGATTGTAAACAAAACACTGCCTACTGTAACCAAACAAACACAAATATTTATTTGTCTGGCAGTTCTGAGTTTTAAAACTGAACTGAGAGCTAAGTATCCTTTGTATTCAGTGCATTTCTCACTGCAAACTGGAACGCACAGAAATTTAGTTAGAGTGGATGATCTATCTATTATTTTGAAACTTCCTTGTAAGTCTAGATTCATCAAACAATGTATCTGTCGGCATCACCATTTGAACCAATGATGTAATTTAACAACCACTTCTGTTTCCTTACAGCTCCAACACTGGCTAACAATATGACAACCAACAGATCAAGGAAAAAGCCCACGTTCAGCTAAACGGAGAATACGGAAAAGTCAAGTTCAAAGCTCCCTCACCTATGCTTGGACCAAGCTGGCTCAGAGCTTATCTACTGACTCTTTGAGGGAAGACATCTGCTCTCTGTTGTCAATGCCTCCCTTCTGTTACTTGGCTTCAAATGATCTTTAAAGACTCCATTTAATTTTTCTTGCATCCTTTGGTGCCATGAGATCCCTACATGACCAAAACTTGTGAGTTTTGCTATTGGCAGAAGTGGAGGAGGGGGGAGCAGAGGAAAAGAGCAATCAGCATAAGTTAAGTGCTTTTTTATTGTGAAGAAGTGAATTAAACTTTTCTGACAGTAATAACTACTTCAGATATTCATGCCACAACCTATTTTAAACCAACAGCACCTAAGCGTTCTTAGAGCTAAGGAAAGAGTACACCTCAGTTATGACAAAAGAGCAATTTGTAACTATGTACTCATGTCATTAGCTTTCTTGCCATACTGTCCTTTGGGATGTGAGTTTGCATCCTTCTGAAGTGAAGACTCAGTGCTTCATTTTCAGTGGTTTGTTATTAGTTCCTTCTCTTGGTGAGGAACATTGTCTTTGCTGTACATGTCCATGCCATTTTCTGACCAGTTTCATTACACTGAAGCTGAAGAGCAGCAGGAAGAGAATTCCTGTTGCAGTTACTAGTGCAGAACACAGCTTAATATCACAGTGTACTTCATGAAAGAGATATTCCCTTATATCAACAATTGAAATGGCTTTATCATATGATCCACACTCTGCAGACTTTTCCGGCTAACCATGAAAGTTACATCCAAACAGATGGATTCTCCTCTTTTTGTTGTATTTTGTTCCAAATAAACAATGTAAAATACATAGGAAGAGATAATTTTTAGAATTATATAATTACCAAGTGGCACAAAAAACCAGACTGGCTTTACTTCCCTGCTGTGAACATGCGATTATTATAATTTAACCAGGATTCACCCACCAAAACTTAGTAAGGTTTTGTTGAATAATTTTAAAGTACATTTTAGGCACATTCAGCTCTCTAAACCTATTCCAGCTCTATTCTCTAGTAGTATTATGCAAAGTAGAAGATACAGAACAAACTGCATTTGGGTGCTGTTCTTATTCTGTGGTCACTTGTCACTGTAGTATCTTTCAAGTGATCACTACATTCAGTAGCTTTGAATTAGTTCTTGTAATTATTTGTCACTAGGTCTACAGTAATTTTCAGAGGCAGTAGCTTCTCAGCTGGATCCAACCCAGAGTTTACCTCTGGACATTACCTCTGATTTTTTTTGTCTCTTTACATTCAATTGAGCTTGTCTTTTAAATGTATGTAGTGCTTCCTTTTTTTAACAAAGACCTTTTAAATGGATGGGCCTTTTTTATTTATAAAACAATTTTTGTTGAGTTGTTTTCTTTTTTAAAATAGCCAAGTTTAAAAGTGCCAAGTGCTTTTGGGCTTTTTCTATTTAACATTGATTTCTGTTCAAAATAATGAATGGGAAATTTCTCTCCTTATTCATTCTTTTCCTCCAACATATTCAATACTTCAGAATGAATCAAGTGTTGTCCTTCTCTTGAAGAGTCTCGGTGACAAACAGTAGTTTTATTTAAACAGGAATTTAAACCCAAAGAATACTTTATTCTAATTATAAAGGAAGTCTTATTTTGTGGCCCAGCTGATGGCCAACAGCTGCTTAAACCCTGTTATTAAATATATTTCAATAATAAAGGAATTCCAAATGTTGCAGTTCTAATGCTGTAATTACACAAGAGGCTTAATAGTGAAAATATGTTGAAGGCTTCAAAAAAGTCATCCCACCAGCTTCCCAGTTAATCTCATTTTTATTGTTTGCCGAGCTACATGAGAATATTTCCATTGTTTTAAAGCCTGCTTTTCAACAATACAGCTGCTTCAGTCACTGGCTTGGCATGGCTCAAAAGCTTCTTAGCATAGATGTGACTACCAAGTTTTGAAACTTCTAGGGGCTGTTTAACGTGGAGCTTTAATAGGTTGTCACGTTACGCATTGTTTGGTTGGCTCATGATCGGAAGTGCTAAAAGCCTCCACCAGTGTTCACTTGTGACACACTCCATCAGCTCCATCTCTATAGCACAACCCACGCAGGAAAAGCTACAGTTCCTCACCACTCTGCTCTGATGTAGAAGCAAAGCTACCGTACAGGGGAGTGAAATCAGTGTTACTCAGTGTGTTTGGGTTTGATTGTATTTTTAATACCAACTCCCAAGGCAATTACCTACTGCATTATTTTTATTTCTGTTACTGTATAACTTCTTTGGTTTAGTGTAGTATTTATAACTCAGGACTACATTGCACTATTGCCACCTTGTTCTGAGGTTTTCTAGGTAAAGAACTTGCAATCTATACAGAAAATTAAAGTCTTATCAAAGAAAGTAGGAATCTTATTACCAGAATTAGCTTGAATGAAAAAGACAATACACAGTGCATGACTGCATAGGTAGACTTTAAATTAAAGATGTTGCCCAAAGAAAGTCTCCCCTCAAATAATATGACTTCTGTCCTAGAGACAAATGTCTTCAATTCTCCACAGAATAAGGTGATGAACTACCTCATGCCTCTTGGATGATGAATGATGCCATTAGACACAAACTAGCATCTACACAAATGACAAATACTTCTGTGAAGACCAGGTTGTGTTCATTTCCTCCACTCAGTGATATGGTACAGACAGTCCAATAAGACGCCATAGCACGGGCACCCACCTCCTCTTAGGCACCTGCTTTGGGCTCCCAAATACATTTTCAATAGGGGAAATATCAAATGCCACGCAGATACTCATCTCCCTTCAGTTAAAACACCTGTAGTTAAAAAGCAAAAAACCAAAACCTCCAGTCAGGTCCTTATCATCCATGTCACTTAACTGCAAATCTTCCCCTAACTCTGTCTTGACTTTTCAGCCCAGCAGCTCACCCTTTTGCTCAGCTGTACCTACTTCAAGAACAGACCCTCTCTGGGGAATGCCACTCCCCCAGATATCCCCATGGAATTGCAAGTATATGCTGACTGAGTAGGCAGCACACTTTTTAAAGAAGAAAATTTTTGGTACAAGCTGATTCAAGACACAGAATCATCTGCTAATTTTGTTGGCTGTTTGGGTAACAAGCCTGTGGGAAGAATTCAGTGAAGCAATTAAAGAGCTCATTTGACAGTTCTAGAAAATATTTCCTCAAAAGCCTTTTCTGAATCTGATAAAGGAAGCAGCTGTCATATATCAGTATCTCTCTTCTGACCTTTCTTTTGACCAGTGGAAAAAACCTGCCTGTGATCCATAATGTTTCATCAATCCACAGAAAGTTAGTTAGCAGCAAGGAAAGAGAATCTCCATTCCCTCTTTGTACCCCTCCCTGCCATCATTCAGCCAGATAATTCTTCACATCCTTGGAATGTTCTAAAGCTACATTACTAGAACTCCTTAGATTTAGATTTCTGGAAGAAACAGTGGGCCAAAAAGCACTAGTGCTATTTAGTATTGGGCCCCTGTTTGACCCATATCCTTTTTGTCAGTCCTTCTTGTGTTCCATCACGTCCTGAGACACACACCCTGGCAACACTTGAAAGACATCTTACCATAGTGAGGGATTCTGCAGGATATCCAGGATCAAACATGATATTTTAAATATAGAATGTAGGAGAATGACTTGGCCGTTACTACTGTGCATGTTCCCTAGCTGCACGTGCAACATGTGTTGTATGTACTTTTCCCAGAGGAAATTTCCTGTGCTTGGTCATTTCTTCTCAGCAAAATACCATTTAAGTGTTATTATTTAAAAGGGTCAAGCCCAAACATTTTGTATATACATTCACTTCTTATGCTATTGTTTTGACATGAATTAAGTTTATTTTGTACTGTTAGGTTGTAGGAGGCCACATCAAAAGTTCTTTTGCTGCTAATGTCTCTTTTGCAGTTCTTCCAATTCATACAGCATTAATTAGCAGATACTTGCCTTTATGGGAGTAGATAGCTTTCATTCATATCCCGGACTGCTTCGCTAAGTTTCATGAAGAATTGGCAAATGTTTAAGAATCTCTTTCCTAAGAACTGAATTAAAACTCTAGTTCAACCATTTCAAAAGAGGTGAGACTTAAAAATATTTTATTTGCGGTGCCATGTTAAGACATTTTAAAATGAGCCTGAAGAACTCAGACATTAGAAAGCTATCATGGTTCAACAAATGACAATATATAGCCCTACCTGCAGAAATTGTGTGAACTCTGAGCCTCTTGGAGCAGTAAACTAGGACTTTTTTGTTCTAGCACACTTTATTTTCTTATTACTAGGAATATTTGTGGTCCACAGATCACCTCATGTAAGAACCTGATTTTCTTAATGTAAAAGCTAACATAATGTTTCAGATTAGACCCTTAAACAACTTGGGAGACTTTCTCAGCTACCTTCCTCTGACTGAAATCCATGTTCCTGTTGGTGACTGTGGGCTTACCTAGCTAATCAGTGGAAAGTGATTAATTTGTACAGTGAGTACTGGTCAAATTTAGACCAAATTTAGGTGCATCTAAATTCATCAGAGACTACTACAGAGAGCTACATGGGCAATAAAAGCATTTTAATCAGTGAAAGAACATAACAGGGTAATACAGTCGCTTTTAAGTACAGCATTTGATTTGTTTTCCTTCACCATTAAAAAATTGTGCTTAGACAGACTGCAATCACTGTGTGGCTGACGAGCAGAGGCAGGCAGAGAAACTGAGCCACCAGAAGAATATAAATGACACAGATAAGATTGTGCTCAGTGAAATTTTGCTCTTAGAAGGACATGGAGGTGTCTAGATCTGAGTGGCTGGGAAGAGCAGGGGAGAAACAGAGAGGTTTAAGTTTCAGTCCAGCAGTGCAGCCCTCATGCACATTAACCATGACTGCATTAATTTCCATGAGAACAGGGGCCTTTCCTGCACTGACAGCAAGATCGAGTCACCTGTGTGCTTTGCTTGCCTCCTTTCTTAAGGTGTTTCTTTAGCTGCTGTACTAAACTTGAGTTGCCTAATTTCATTAAAAGGAAACAGAATAAATTCAGTGAATTAAGAGAATTACTAAGCCTTAAGCTGGCTTTCTTTTGAAGGTGTCATGTTGTTCCTTGGTCACTGCCAAGAGGCATCAAGCTTGCAGGTGACCTGCATTTGTAATTTACCTTGCACTCTCTGTGAACCTTTCTGCAAGACTTGGCTCTCCTTTGCTATGGGCAATATCAGTTACAAAGGGAGAACCTCCAAACAGTACATTTTGAAAATAAATCCTAATAGGTCTGATGAAGGTTTGCCTTACAAATAAAAGCTTTACAGTGAGCATTTACTTGGTTTACACCAGTGTTTTACTTAATTTTTAATGCCTTTTTATAGCAGTGACTAGAATTTAACTTAGATAAGGGTACCTCTGTATAGGAAATATTTTAATATTTTTACCAGTTTTTTTAATTTTCATAGAATATATGTACATTGTAAGGCGAGAAATTCAACTTTGATGTAACAAGGTTATCACACAAGACCTATCTCTCCATTATAAGATTTTGTAGTCAGCCAGTCTAGTTCAATAATATGTTGGCCTTTGATTATAAATGTAAAACGTGATAAAGGAGAATAGAACATTACCTACGGCTAATGAACAGTGTAGCACAATATTCTCCATTGCTGCCTTAATCTCATAGAATGAAGTCATGTGTTTTTAATTTATATTCTAAAAAAAAAAAACCAAAAAAATCCAGAGTATCCTTTGGCTGCAATTTTGTGTTGTTAGATGAGTTAACATTAAACCAAATGTGTTAGTGTCCACTAGATCTACTTCCAAAGCAAGAGAATACATTGCAGTTTTCAGGAATAAGTCTTCATAGGAGCTCAAAACTTGCCACTAGTAAAAGTACTCTCCAAAGTGCCCCAGTGACCAAAAGTGTCCAAACACAGCCACCACATTTCCATGCCTGATTCCATTAATTGTGCAATCTGCAGGTCAATTTTGCCTTTTGTTTTTTCTTTAAGTCTTTGGTTATCTGGGGGAAATGGCATTTCAATTTTTTTTTCATTAATTTTTGTTTTTTTCAAAGGGAGACACCTACATGCCCATGTGTGTAATTAGAAACAACTACATTTCTTATAAATATGGATATGGATGTGTGTGATGTGTGCTGGTTAACTATACTTAAAATGCCGATAAAGATGGTGAATGTAAAGTATTTGTCCTCATACCTCTGTCTTTCTGTGATCCGTGTAAATAAGAACTGTTTTAAGCCGTGCATTAATGTAACAGATTATCCCAATATTGTGTATAAAATTATTTAAATAAAATCTGACAAATATGCACATAAAATGAGTATAAAGAAAAGGATTATGTACCGAGAATTTACTTCTGACAGTCAATTAAAAGCTAAAATGAAAGTTTTGCTTTTTGTCAATACTATTCGAGCTAAAGCTTTGCAGGGGCAGCTGGTCCTTGGCTCAGCAGACAGCTAAAAACAAAATCCCAAAAGCTGGAAACCTACATAACTCTCAGCCTTCAGGAGATTGCTAGCATCCTTTCGGTGTCCAGTGGATGCAGTGGGCAGATTAATTTCTACATTTGAACTCCTTTCAGCAAAATAATTACAGTAATGCAACAAAGCTTTCGCAACCACACATTGAAAGGAAATAATCAAGACCTTCTAGGAACATGAATCAAGATGCATAGCACAGATACCCGAATTCTCCAAGGCTACATTGTTCTCCTTTTTACAAGAAATTCCTTTTCCCTTGTTAATTTTGCCCTAAGTAGTAATAGCCATAAGCACATAGTCCTTAATTTATGGATCAGCCAGGAAATGGTGACTCTTAACCCAACATAAATGAAGAATAAGTAACAATGATTTTATCTATTTCTTTCTACTATAACTTAAACCATTTTCTTTTATGTCCACATCAATTTCTTATATTTCCACATCAATAATGAAAAGCACTATTTCCAAAGGCACATTTTCTTAGACTATCTCACTGTCTCCATACAAATTTTATACTTGGAACATACAGAAGCTAATGACCTTTCTCAGTGCTTTTTTCTTTAAGCAGATCTCAATATTATTATTTACAGCCTTCAATTGTTTATATTTCTCTACTGCCTTCAAGTAAGAAATGCATGGTTTAAATTACTTTAATACATCTGAAAAACTGAGTAACAAAATCTTTGTATGTCAGTTTTTAATCATGCTAAGCACTCAAACCCACAAATTAGTATTAAAACAATTAAAAGTTGATTAATTTCAAGATACTTCAAAACAAATTTCTGTGAAACACTGAATCTATTCTACGGTTCAACAGCAGTCTGTTTACAAAATTTTCATTTTACCACTACTCTTCATTCTCCCATCAACTGCTTTAACCAAGCTTCAGGTAATTGGCAAGTTTTGAGTCTCAGCATCATCAGATTATTATGGAAGTAAATCTAGATAGAGATTACTTAAAATAATGGAATCATTTTGTCATCCTGGAAGTATTACTGAAACCAAGTTTCCTATCTGTTTTTGGATACCTATGTCACCTTTCCTGATACCCCCTAATTTACTCTAAAAGCAGGAATTTAGGTAGCATCGTATTTCAACACCCAAAACGGAAGAGGTAGATGAGGTACTGGATGCTACCAGTAGTTCCGACAACTGTGTCAGCATCCCTGATGCTTCAGCATCTCAGATTCATACAAGTAAACAAGAAATTTCAATTTGCTCTCTTACCTAAGCTAATATTTATAACCTAAGATAATTTAAAATGCAGAAGCACAACAAAAATTATCTTTGAAAAGAAAATTGAGGGCTTGGAAAAGTCAGAAAACATCTGGTTCTTTTTTCATTATAAGACAAGTCAACAGTGCTGCCAAAAAGCTGAAATACTACGTTCTTGTACGAGCAAAGAGAACGAAGAGAAAACTGAGATGACGCGTTTAAAAGGAGTAACTGAAGTAACAAAGACCTTTTTTTAAAAGTTCAACAAGAAACCAGTTTAGTCTTTTTAAAAACTAAGACTGAACTGCTAGAATTGAAAGAGATCCAGAAATGCCTACTTGCATAATCCACCAATGCGTAATTCCAGCAATAAAGCAATTCCTAGAAAACAGAAAGGCCTTCTCCTTCCTCAGCTGTAAAAACAGTGATAATACTGCTAATCTCCATGAAGTTTTGAAGTATCTGGGACAGACCAGAGCAATGGCACTACACAAGCCAGATATTAAAACCCTTCGCTCCTACAATTATTAAAACTCTTTAAAGCACATACTAAAACAGCTTCTCCCCTTCCTGTGGCTTGCAATAAAGAACTAAAATAAGTCAATAATTTCCTTCCTAGATGTCTACAGAATGTGTGTGGAAACATTTACACATTTTAATGGAAGTCGTTCCACATTACATAAATCAACATTGAACCAAACTGGAAAGTTCAACTTCAACTGGTCTTAATTTCTCCATATGCACACGAGCAGACTCAAAGTTCAGCCACCCATTAATTATTTCTCTGCAGTGTCATGTTAAAATCAAACTGTGAAATTTACTGTCATTTCAGGCAAAAATGTATGGTCAAACCATTGATTTCCATTTCAGCAAAGATATAGTTCTCAAGTTACGCAGACAGAAATCGACTTCAACCAAAATATATGACACTGGATACATTTTCAGACGGCACCGATGTCGAGGAGTTTATTACTTATAGTCACTGAGACTCAGAAAAAAACCGACGTAATTTAAGATACTTGCATACCACTGAAACATTTCAAAATGAAAATCCATTTTTTAACTTCCTTTCTTTCTGCCAAACCCAGAAAACAATCAAGGAGGGAATATTGTTGGTCAATACTGTTTTTCTAAACCCCTGATCACAAATTTTCGAAAGACAGGCTTGGGAAACACTTGAAGTTCAAGTTGTCTTAACTAATTGACACACAGTATGATTTCTGATAAATTCATGAGATTAATGTTGAGAATTGTGTGTTCAGTTTTATCAAAAAAAAAGCACTTGCTTCCCACAAATATCAACATGAATATTATTGTCTCTATATAAATTTCTGCAAACAGCACTTTGCAACAATATTAACCAATGTGAGCATGACAGTTCACAAACACAGAACAAAATTGTCATTTTGGTCTAAGTGGTTTCCCTCATTACCTTTTAACAAAACCTTCACAAACAGCTACAGCAAAAATAAAGTACACACAGGTCGCAAAAACAAGTTGTAATTTCTGGCAGAGAAAAAATTCTACCACCTTTCAAAGAAGAGATGCTTGGTGCTTCATTCAGCAGTGCTCATGAAAGAAAATCTTTCAAGAAATTTGATATTTTGACATTGAATATGACCAGAAATTATCACAGTTACAGCTATTCAACTGCAAAATTGAAAGTATCATAATCAATACTCCATATTTTTACCCATTTCTTTACTTTGTAAAAGTGAAAAAAAATCATAGGAAACATTCCGCTGACTCAGAATGACTCTGGTGGAAAGGGACAACAGGGGGTCACCCATTCTTATTCGGGTGGAATTTCCTGTCCCTCACTCCCTGCCCATTCCTTCTCCTCTTGCTCAGCCCCCCTGAGCAGGGCTTGCTCATCCCCTGACTCCTCCTGCAGATACTGACAGACACTGAGGAGGTCCCTCTCCGTCACCTCCTACGACAATTAAGGATAATTCCTCCCTCCCCAACAAGGAAAGCTTATCCTAAATCAAGGTTTAAGGTAAATATGGGTGATTTGCTTGCAACGAAAAGCACATTTATCTGAACTCTTTCCTGACTTCTTTCCAGAACACACATTAAAGGAACCACAGACCAGAATTTTGGGCCTGAGGTGAAACAGACACTGACTGCCAGGTAATGGATCTTGTCCTGGTTTTAGTTCCTCAAACTGATTTATCTTTCTGCCACCTACTGTCTTCATTAGAACTCTGGTTCTGAACTGAAAAACACTCAGTCTTCCATGTTCTGCTGAGGTCACTGACAACTTCCCTTAAGCATCTGCTTTCAAACCTTGAAGTTAATTAAGCCTGATTGTAAAGAGTATATTGATTGAACTTTACAGCCAATTTTGAATTCTTCCATCACTTAGCTTTCGCCATCAGTGATGACAAATCTGAAGGGGACAAAGGCATTGTGTAGGGCTGTGTGGTGAGAAAGAGAGATCGCCAGGAGTTCCACAAAGTAAAAGGAGAGCCCTCTAAAGGAACACACAGCATTAATGAAGTAAGGCCATGGCACACATGGACTGGCATCAGCTCTGCCAGGTGACTCTAATGCTGTCCCCAGGCTGCACTGCTCCACATTCCAGGTTTCGGCCTTGCCTCAGGTTTGCCTCCTATGCAACCTGTGCATGGGTTTCCTGGTCCTCCTTACTCAAAACAGTTCAGGTCAGCTATGGCATTGAAACCATCTGCTGCTCATTTGGTGTAGGCCACGTAACAGAAATACAGAAGTTATACAAGAAATAGGAAACGCACAATCCTTTTAAAAGAACAGAATGAAGTATGAAGTTTTCCATAAAACATTCTATAATCTAAGAATACATAGATAAGTGTCTGTAGCTGAAGACTGTGAAATGTTAATGTTAGAAAGAGTGGATTTTATTTTATTTATTTTGCAAATACTATGTTTTGCTTCCTGTTTCGCTGGGCTTCAATGGCCCCATTCCTATTGGGATAGCAAATAAGGCTGAGAATTAACTGTGTAATAACCTTGATTTCCCATTTTTGGAGAAGACCAAACTGGCTTTCAATTTATAGTTGTCTCATCCAAAACAATGGCAAGAAAAGCTTGGGTGCTGATTGACTGCCAGTGCAACCACCTAGAAAGGACAGAAGCCAGCATTGGCTTTGCTCTGGTTTGAAATACTTAGGCAGCCTAGGAATTTCAAAATCTATTTTTAAATTACTATTTTGCTCTTTTGTTTTTTCTTAAGCATGTTGCATTTACCTACTGAACTGACCCTGGAACCCCTGAACTATTTTGTTCTTTGTTTTTAAATCTGTTTTATTTAAAAATTAAACCTGAAATATTAATCTCCCTCCTAGGCATATAGAATACTCTTTGTTATTCAAGAACAAAATGACCTGTTTTCTACTCATCTGATTTGATGTTTTTGTCCTTGTAATATGCCAGTTCTGTAGTTCACATTTTCCATTGACTTTTCAATGCTTTCTGAAGCCAAAATGACATTACCCTTTCAGTACATGAGGCTGTTGTCATCAAGAAAGAGGTAGCTCAGAAAAGTCACTGTATACAAAGCTAAGATACAATTAAGCAAGTAAAAAGAAGAAAAATAATAATGATCAACCCCCTGTTTCTGCTCCCATTCACCCTTTCCATGCAGAGCCCAGCTGGAGATACATCAGCTCTGACATTCCTCACAATACAAATGAAGGTAGCAGGCAAGTTCAGGTCAGGAAGAGTTCAGTTCAGGCTTCATGCTGTGGGTCGTTCTTTTATTTGGGGTGTTTTGGGGGGGGTGGTTCAGACACAGGAGTCCCATGTACGACAAAACTTCAAAGACAAGACACCTCACCACCTCTTGTAGATGTTTTTCAAGGTCTGAGAAATAGCCCTTGAACAACCTTTTAAGGTACTATGCAGGGCCTGACCTAAAGAATTCTGAGACATTTCAGTTTCCTCTGTTCAAGAGACATAGTTCATTTTCTCCTGATTTTTGTTCTAGTCCATGACAAACAAGCGATCACTGTGATTCTTCATTTGCCATCATTAGCACCTACCAGCAATACCAGCCTACTTTCCAGGAGTATCTTCAACCCCCTACACATGCTATGGCTACACCAGAACAGACTTTTTGACTATTTTGTTAGCAACCTCAGTCTCCATAAGATTAATATTAGAACTGACCAGATGAGAATCTCAATCGAACAAAAAGCTTATGAGATAAATCTTTTGTAAAACAGACTGTATTTTTAGGCAAGAAGTTAGAACTTCTGTCAAAAAAACTAAGCTAACTCTTATCAATATTTTGTTTCAGAAAGCAAAGAAGGAGAGAGATTATTTACTGCTTTGTTCTTCGTAACACTTTGCTATAATTTCAGGAAAAATAATCATTTTATGTCTATTGAATAGCTAACTTTTGGTCAGCTATTTGCTAAGACCAGAACATGTTTTACAGAATAAATACAGATGATAGAGAAAGTTAGACAATTTTGACTGGATCCTGAGTTCCTTTAACTCAAGCTATATTCCCCTTTCTGGGCCAAATACAAAATTATGACCCATAAGGATGTTTATTAGATTGCACATACAAAACACTGTTCCATGCACGAAATCAGTAGAAAGTTATTGCTATTACCTTCATTGATTTTTCTGCTACTTGTATTGGGCTTGAAGAAACTCTGTACTCACAATGCAGGTCTGTGTAATCCTAATTTAAATCTCTACATGCTATACTTCCATTTTGAGACAAACTCCTAGGTAAGAATTCCACAGAGATTGTCAGACATTCTCAGGGATTTTCTTCCTTTATTTATGGTATATTCTTTCCTTTATTTCTGGCATGTTTTGGGGGTTTTTTTGTATGCAAGCAGAATAAGCCATTATTACCTGGCTAGAACAAATGCATCAGGGTGATAACAAATACCACCCAGTATTTCTTAATTTCCAAGACTTCATTTCCAACACAGAAATTAAAAAACCTGATGTGAACTAAACACTAGAAATTAGAAAAATATTCCTTAGAATTATTCAAGAGGTTTCAAAGATCTTCTGCAGTTTTAGTATAATCTATTCTCAATAATGATCATATATTTGAGCAAATCTGGCTTTTCAACAGTACTTTAGCCAGCTGATTTCCTTCCAAACACCTGATGCTATCTGATGTGACAAAAGGTCAAACTTACAAAATTCCTTAAAATTTATTTCAATAATAAAAGTCAGTAAACTTCCCATAAACCACAGCATAATTGCTGTGACTATGACACTTTAATCCAATTCAAGAGGAAAAAAACCCCACTTTGTTTAGATGTCTGGTAATAAACTCATTCAGACAATTTGGACTCTAATCTAATTCACAAAACATTAATCTGTCTGGTTCCTGATCTAAAAGCTACCATCCTCAAAAACTTCCATCTGCTCTTGTTTGAACATTTTCAAGATGTATAAAAACATGCCAAATCTCTTCCAGCGGGAAAAAGTATGTGAAATCACACGATTTTGATCCTTGCACAAGATCTTTCCATGATTTAAAAATATTAAACATCAAATACCACACCAAATTTAAGGCAGTTAAGAAATATTCAAGCAAGAAAAGTAATTTCTGATGCTAAAGTTCCTACTGTGTTTTTCCTACATATAATTATTAATAGGGCTTATAGATATGCATACAACATACCAAAAAACAGGAGTAGCCTGATGTGAAGCAATGAAATGTGCTGATTTATAGGAAATTTCTTTATGAGAGGACTTCCATTAAAAAATAACTTTGTAAGTAACTCTCAGCTGCTGCTCCAGCTATCTCCAGCTCTCGGAAGACAATTTATTCCAATTCTATCTCTATTGTGATTCAAGTACGTAGAGTAATCCATGGCTCTTTAGTTCTTGTTTATTTACTTTCTGTGCCCAACCAGTGCCAACTAGATTGATGCATGTTTATGCCAAGACAAAACTCTTATATTAAACCTTGCTATAATAAACTATAAACTCAAATCCATTGATCATAGTTTGTATCATCGCTACGGAGGGCACTTCCATCCTTTCCAACAGTTTCCACTGCAGCAATAATTTCATTTACTATCAGCCCAGGAATATGCCCAGATTCAGCTGTGTGAGCATACCTGGACTTGTCTAGTGAAGGTATCCAGAGGATCTGCAGAAAATTTCACTTTGGCCACTCACCAAACAACCAATCTCCCCTGAAGTGGTCACACAGACAAGTAAAATGAGGGCAGAAGAAATGCAGGAAACATCTTGCATGAATATGCATTGGAATTCAACATGAAATTTTGGACTTATAAACTTCTGCAAACATGAAAGTTGGGGGTTTTGGCTCGAAGACTGGAAGAAGCTCCTGACAGGAGAATTTCCATTCTACCAATGGCACATGTTACACTCCTACAGAGTAATTTAGGACCACTAAGGGAAAAAGCACATAAAAACTCCCAGAAAATGTCTCCTTGTCTTTAGAAGCACCAGGTTATTGACATATAATTGTAGTAACAAGCAGGTGAAAGTTTTTGCTAGAGTGAATTTTTTTTCGGTGGGTTTTTCGTTTTGCAGGTTTTTTTCCTTTTTTTTTAATCTGGAAGAGCATTATTAGAATTCTAAAAGGAAGCTTTCCTTTCCCCATCTTAGTAATATTAGACTGCATTCTCTAAGAAAAAAGCCTCAACCATTTATAAATAAGGTTTACAATGGACAATGCAATATATTTTCTATAAATAATTCTTTTCTTGTCAAATATATATCAAAATTTATTACCAAAACATTATTAATTGTTCCCAAGTCAACAGATTAAAACATTTAAAAGGTTTAGAAACACAGAAAGAAAATATACTCCTGCTATACATGGGCAAAGAATTTCAAGCCTCTGACCTGGCAAGCAAATCTGAAGCACAAGAACAACTACAACCTGTAAAAGTGACCAGTCTCTTCTGGATAAATAAAACTTGTATGCAGACATGAGGACAACTGAGCTACGAAGGTCTGCACTGAGCTGCAGAATGGCTTTACTGCCCCAAAAAGGAGCACTGGCAGTAATCCTGTCCTGGAAATCAGATGCCGTCACAAGCTCTTGTGGGGCAGAGCTGGCACGGCAAGGAGGAGGAAGAGCAGGAACTTGGGACTGCTTCTAAAACCAGTCTCACAACACCTCTTGATCACTTCATGTTGATGTGCAAGGTGCACGAACAGTGCGACTTCTGCATCACAGGTGTGCAGGAAACGTTTCCGCATGGCAAAAATAACACCAGAGACAACTTCACTTCACCTCACACATCTTTTTCTCCATGTTTTGCCAACTATATGTAAGTCAGGCCACACGTTATCTCTAACACAGCAAAATATTTTAAAAAGTTGCAGCTGCTCCACAGACTAAGATTCCCAAAAGAAAAATCATTGCTGGAAAGTTGGTGTTTATGCTAGGGGTAAGCTGTTAGGCACATGCTTTTGGTGCATAACATGACAATAAACAAAGGCTGCTCTATATATTTTCTGGCTCACAGACAAATACCATGCAATTAAATTTCAAATTAACTTGTGCAGCAACTGCTAATAGTTTTCACATATTTGGAAAATAGAGCATTGGTTGTCTGTCACAAATTATTTAAGGCTGACTCATTTTCAAGGTTCCTAAGCACCATAGGGCTCCACAGCCTTTTGTGACACTGGCTGGCTTTCATAAAAATAACACCAAAGAAATTTTAGGAGTAATGATAATAAACAAGCCTGACACGACCTACTGGGGCTCTTTATTACAAAAACTATTTAGACAACAATATCTAGAGGCAAAGAGTTCTTGAGCAATAAAAAAATAAGTACTTTTTCCCCTCAGGAAGCACTCCTTTATAGCATATCCCACACATACCAAAATTTGGTGGTAAATAAGACCCTGAAATACCTAGCTTTTTTTTTTTTTTTTTAACATGGAGTAAGCATTATGCAATTTTCAGTCCACATCCCCATAGTCCAAAATGTTACTAGAAAGTTCATTCAGATTCATTGTATAGCTTTAGGTAAATCCTAAATAATTTAGGTAATCCTGTCATGTCTTATTCTTCACCTATAAGGCAAATGCTGTGGTATTTAATTCCCTCAGAGAAATCAGCTTATTCATAGATGTTCTATGAAACCTCCAAAGAAAAAAACAGTGAATTTAATACAACTTCTTAGCTTTTCTGATTAATATGCTGTACACAGCTGCTATTCTTGATTCATTTCAGTTGCAGCCTTCTACTTGGTTAATACTGCTCTTCTCTCACGTATAATTGAAGGTGATAAACTTATTATTTTCCATACATTTGCAAATACATTAACCTATAATAAGTTTGTTAAGCTCATTCAAAATTCCAACGATTAAAAAGGAAAAGGATGTACACACTTGATGTCTCTGAACTTGGAGGTGCTTAGTAAAGAATCAGTGTGTATCACCCCACCCAGATCTGACATTCCTACAGCACAGCACAGCTTCCTCTTGTGTGCACAAGTCTCAACTGCTTAGTGTGGTCCCTTGGTGGGCCTGAAACCTGGGAGAGTTTAATTTATTTAAAAGATAAAACTATAAATCATTTTTCCCAGTGATTCAGACATCTCACATCTTAAGATATAAATGAGGTACAAAATATGTGTGTGTGTGTGTACAAATAAATAATTCTTTTGTTGAAAGTTGCCATAGAGACACGCTGCTTACTGTTGACCAGAATGACAGGTCCTGCTGAAGTAAACAGAGCTGAGAACACAAGAAGATATTAGACCATTGGATTTTAAAACTAAAGTCACATTAATCTACCTCTTTAATAAAACTCATTAGTTACACAGAAATTAATTTTGTGCTGAATGTTCCTGTGGGGTGTTGTAACTCGCTGACTTCAATGAAGTCACCTCATGGATGAATTTGCCTCTCAGTATATTGAAGTTCTTAATCCCTGATAAAACTTATCTGCCAGTGTGGAGTAGAACAGGAGGACTGTTTAAAAACAAGATGTCTCCCAACTTACACTGTGGTAACAACTCTCCTGGCCTCAGAATACGTCCCCACAAACCTCACTGTCAGAGCTGCTAAAAAAACAAAAGTGGGTGTCAGAGCTCACATGAATTCTAACATTTTAAATGCCCCTTGCAATTAAGCAGATAATTTTGTGTTCAAAATACAAGGTTTTTTACAAGCTTTAACTCCTACCTTCCAGTTCTTCACTATGCCTTTTCTGTCAACTCTGATGGTCACCCATACATTAGTTTATGCAAGATTATTCTCATATCTTATCAGTGCCTTCTCTTGGTAGATTATTCAAAAACACTCCTCCACCCAGCATTGCTGACATCCTTAATAGGCTGGAAACAGTGCATCTTGAGGGAAACAAGGCTAGACCAGGATCATTCTGTTCAAGGTTAAACTTGACCCCTCTAATAATGCAAGACATAAAAGCCAAAAGCACCAGGCCATTTCACTATCATCTCAAAAGTTTAATATGGTTGGGTTTAGATCAGTTAAGTTCCTCTTATTTAAGGAAGGGATGCACTGACATCCAAGACAAGATCTCAGTCAGGTAGGAAAGCTTCCAGTTCAGTCTATTTAAAAGCTGTTAGAGCAAAAGGTACATTTTGTACAAGCAAACCATAGGTATTCCTGCAGGGCTCCAGGTGAAATGATTCCTCAAACAAATGCAACTTCAAAACGAAGTTGTACTTATTACCAAACAGATCACAACTGTGCAGCCTGTTCACACAACTGTGTGCCCATTACCAGGGCAAATCGTGTTTAGACAAATGCCAGACACCCAGCAGCGTGGTTTGTAGAGGACAGTTGTGAGAGGACATCAGCATCAAGGAAATCTTTTTAGATTTCTGAGATCTTGCTACAGGAGTTTCCTCTCATCCTCTAAGATTTTAAAATCTTCACAACTAAATATGTATTTTAGATATCAGACAAATTCTTATATGTTGCTGTTATCGAGAAGAGAAGCCACAGCACCAGTCATGAAAATACAATATTTAGTTTTGAAAAGAACTTAAACACTATATCCATAAAGGCAGACAAAATCTAATCAAGTGATATTATAAGATTTGCAGACACATGATGTTTCTAAATGGAATCAATCTGTATCCTTCAAATGTTTTGTAATATTTTTTTGAATGAAGAAAGGATTTAAAAACAAATAAGGCTAATTTTAATGTGGAGATAAGCACTTTTGCACCAAACAAATAAGATGGCTATAAAAATGCACATAAAACCTTCCTACTTCAGACTGATTATATTCAAACTGAAGTGAAAAAAAATGAATAATGCAAAAAGATATGGCTTTAAAGAAGACAGAAGTGTGCTTGGAGATGAAAATTCTTTTTCAGCATTCCCCTCATACCAAAATTTCCTCAGTTTTATGAATCTTTATAAGCAGAACTTTGGCTCTAGAGGGTTTGGTCTGATTCAGGATTTTGGAAAATGTAAGAATCTGTTACAGCTGCTGTATTCACTTTTTGGCTGGGGGAATAGGCTGACTCTTCCTTTTCCCTGTCATCAGTAGGTCATGTAGGTGTTAATGTCACCAGGAACTTCGCTTCAAGGTCTTTTTGCTCTCCTTCTAGGTTTTATAACCAAAGACTAAAAGAAGCCAGTGATCCACCGCAGCAGTAGCAACAATCTTCCAACAGTAAGTCCCTACTGAAAACTGCCTCACACCGAAGACATGGCCATAAAAGGACACCATTTTAGCCCCTCTTCATTGCTGAGAAGTCACTGCACTATTTGCAGCATCCTGCAGGAAGATAATAGCTCATTAAAAGCAAGAAAGCTGGAGAGCAAGCTTATCTACCAACTCCAAAAGTCATCATAGGGCACACGAGGCCAGCTTATACCCTTATGTCATGAGTCTCACAGCATTTATCTTTCCATGACACAGACTGAAGCTGCTGGGAAAACCTGCAGGCACCACAGCGTCTCCAGCAGCATTTCAAGGCCACTGACACAGCACAATAAATGTGTGCAAAACCATGTTCCACAGAAGTTATTCAACTCCATCTCTATCTGTGCACCTCATAACCATATACTCACACCTACAGTGCAGCACAGCTGCACCGGCTTCCCAAAAGTTCCAAAAGGTGAGAAATAGTATCATCAAGGGAGAAACAGTATGAGGAGATTCAGTTACAGCCTTTTCTTTGGGAAATGGTTGTGAATGACCTTCCTCTCCTGACACTGTGCACACAGACAGCCCCTTGCTCGTGCCCGAGTGTCTCTGCCAGCTCCTCTTCCCCCTGAGGCGTGTGCAGGGGCCATGCCACAAGCTCTTATCTTCCTTTAAGAAAGAGGCAGACTAACTGAGTTTGCCAGAAAGACACACAAAAGTCACACAGTTTTCACTTCAGGGATCTTATGGCCAGTTACATACCATTTCAAATAGAACTAGAATTATGACATGGCACGAGAATGTATCTACAGAGTTTTACGATTATTTTAGAGACAGAGGCTATAATGTTTATAGTTGCATAGAAGGGTAGGGAAGGTACAAATTCTGCTTCTCTTCTCTTGCAAAGAAATTAAAGGATGGATGCCAAGATTTGTTTCTGATGCCTTACACTGATTTCACTCAGAGAGGTGACTCACCTTCAGTGTGTATTTTACCTGGCACATCCAGCTGGCCAAATCAGAGTCATCTGCCACCCTCATCTGATGCTCACACAGATCTTCCCAATAGTCTCTTCTGAGGAAGATGGGACACTGGTGCCCCACTTCAGCTCTCACCTCACTTTCCTCAGCCCTTTTAAGATCTCTGTACAAACACCAGTTGTTTTCCTACTGCTGTACTAATTTTGATTTCCCATTCAGATCTCTCCATTATATTTTTCTTCTCATCTACCATATTCTACCACACACAAACCCTTCTGTTTTGCCAATTACTTTTAGCACACTTGTGATGCTATGTCCTGAAGTATTCGACTTCCACAGATGCATCTTCCCTCTATTACCTCTGTCTCTAGACAACAATTCAGGCCACAGAGCACTTCTCCAATGAGATCATTTAGCAGGACCTACAGGACATACCTAGTTTTGATCCCAGTTATATCAATGGCAAGCTTCACATCACTGAATACGGCATTTTGGTCACCAAAGGAAGGCATTTCATACTGAATTATTTATATCAGAGAGTCGCAAATCCTTTTAGATAATTAGTACTGGGAAGCAGCTACATGCCTGTTTGTAATAGTACAGCTTCCTATCCCAACAACAGCAAAGAAATTATGCCAAGACAAAGGATTTTTAACTCTTATCTTGTAACTTACCAAACAAAACCAAGAAGTCTTCAGAACACAGATATCCATCTATGCTTCAAAGTTTGGTAAATGCTGCTTTAAAAATATCATTGCAGCTGAGTCAGAGATAACAGCTTTTCATTTGGTGTCTCAAGTCATAAAAGATTACTTGAAGAACTATGCCCCTAAATGCGCACATACATCTTATTAATGCCAACCGAAGTTATACTTGTGGAATACAGATCTTTGAATTATTAATCTTGAATCAAAATTAAAACTAATGTATTTAATAGGATCATTAAAAAGAAAATCTTAATGCTTTTAATTTGTCAGAACAGGAAAGATAGAAATAAAACACCAAACTGGGTTTTGGTAAGGTCTTTCAGCGTTCATAACAGCTCTCTGTGTCAGGATAAGGCCACAGTAAAGTAGGACACACTCTTTCTTGCCCTTTTCATACATAATCTGCACACTGCAGCTGCTATTTTGCAGGGCAAAATCATCCGAAATTATTAATTTTATTAACATTCTGCCATAGCCTATGCATTTGGATTCAGTAGAATGTTTGGTCCGGATGATAGAAAAGAAATAAAGATCTGAAAACAAATGAGCTCAGACTAGCCCAGTCTTCAGAAGTACATTTCCTGCATTTTCCTTAGCAGCTCCTCTATGTGGAAGTGGCAGAAGAGAGGAGACTGAACAAGTCTTCCATGGCACTGAATGGAATCAAGGAACTGGTTCGACCTTTTGGGTTACAAGAGCTTCTGTTGACTCCGAGCAGGAAAACAGACACAGCCACTGCCCTTCGATGTTTCCTCCCATTTGCTAACAGCATTCAAGTAGTAAAATTGAATCATCATGTTTATTTCATCATTCACACACCTTTTAATTCAAGTTATTGGTGCAATGTTTAAGACACGCAGTGAACTGTTACGCCAGAGAACAGAAATCAGTAAAAATCCTTCTGTCCATGGAAACAGACACAGGTTTGACACAGGCCCCGTACTGAATAGTTTTTACCTCATAGGGAAAAGAGCATCATCTTATTTTTCATGGGGGATTTCCTTCTGAAGACTGAAATATTGCAAGATCCAATATAAACCTATTTGTTGAGTACAGCTAAAGAACCTCACTCATCTCTGCAGGTACAGAAGCCAGAAAATCCCCACCACATATTCTACTTTAGTGAAGCAAATGAGCTTGTTTGGCAGTGTCCCAGTAAGGACTCCCAATGCCTTAGCAAGCTCTGAATAAAACTCTAAATGATAACAAAAGAGATAAAATCTCCAGAACATGTTTAAAAAACAAAAATCATATTTAAGAAAAACCACTAATATTTAAACTTAAATTTAGCATTTTGGAAGTTATGAGAGGAATCAAACTGTTTTCTTATACTAGTTCTACATCAATGAACTTTAATGGCATTTTTAAATTAAAGACAGATTTGCCATTATCAGCTTTTGTCTTGCTGCAATGATAAATTTTGGATTCAAAACTCTTCAACACTATGGCATAGGGTCACAAAGTACTTTTATAAATAGCAGTAATAGCTTATGTTGTTTCTTTTATGAAGAAAGCCAAGAATAGCAACAACCAAAATATACTATGCATTCACAGAAATTCCTCATTCTACAGAAAAAGCTGCAAGCCAGCAGAATTTCATGGAGAATAAGTCTACTTTGGCAAGCCATGATACACAGTTTTCTTCAGCCAAAAGGCATTCACATGTACTTTGTTTCACTTCCCCCAATGAAATTGGGGTTGGGAATTCCTTTTAGTGTGCATATGGTATAGATATGAAACTTTGTGGAATGGATCCTCACGCCAGACATTTTACTTTGCTGAGCTAAAACAAGCACTTGGGTGTCCAGGAGATACTGCAGAAACTGTATTAGAAGTGCGTGCAAAACAAGCATATGCACTGGAAGTGAGAATGGCATCAAATTAATTATTTTAGTGTCTCCCTAACAGAAGTGTTAGCTCAGTGTCATAGACATTAAAATTATAATACAGGAAAACTTCCAATATGACCCTTTCATCAGTGGTCATAAAATACTGAGTAACTGAGCACAGATTAAGTTCTCAATAGGGAAACCACAACTGTCATCTTTTAAAATAGTTTGAGAAGTCTCTACAGTCTCTATAAACATCATTAATTTCTCCCTAACACTGACGTCAAGATGCATTTTAAAGATCATTAAAGAAAGGTTTTCATCCCCATCATATTTTTGGGGAAAAAAAAAATGCAAATGCAAGCAGTAGGAAATAAGTGCCCATCTTTGGCTGACCTTATTTCATTGAGTATAACCACCAAAATTAGGAACTCTGTTGCCCCAAGAGCTCTAGTCCTAAAAGAGGATGCCACTTTTCAGAGATGACCAATTACCAATAATTTGCTCAAAGAATTAAAGTGAGGCATTCATTTACAATAAATAAAAGCTCAAATGGTCACTATTAAAATGTAAGAACTCTTTTGGCAAACACCAAAGGTATTGACATTTTAAATGTCAACTATTTTGTATTTCCAACCCTATAAGCGAAGCCCTTTATCATTTAAAAGGCACTGTCCATTTCTTCAAACTTATTTGTGGAATTTCTTTTTAATTTTCATCAGTTCATTATGTCCTACTTAATTCAAGCATGTATGTCCCAAACATAGCTTATTTCATTTTACCTTTTATAGTAGCCAGAATAAATGAAGGCAAAGCCTTTTTGGTACGTTTTCTTACACTGTCATCACTTGCCTTCCTTCTGTGTAGAACACATCATTGCTAATGTGCAGAATTCCAACTGTGCATGACTAATGCCAAGCTGCTGATAATCTCACCAATTCCTGGTGCAGTGATATTTCCAAAAGGATTAATTCCAAACTCAGCCTCTGTTTTCCTTCAGATTGTTTTAATGGGAGACACAGGACAATGCTGACTATGCCTGAATGGAATGAACAGGGCTAGTAAAGAAGCTTGTTATCTCTGCATCCTTGCTTAGTCTTCATAGCCCACATTGTCAAATACCTTAAAATACTCTAAAAAGTGTGTCAGTGATTGTAGTTGGCCACTACCAAAAAACCAGATATTTTCCTATTCGCTGTATTGCCTTTGATTTTAGCTGTCACCTCTGTAATCTTCCAAGTGTGGAGCTTAAATACTAAAATTATTTAAACAGCTGAAAGGTTGGATGTTTTAAGAATTTTGCTTCTGCAACAGGGAAAGTTTTGTAGTGGCTTTGTTACAGTTGAATCAATGTTTCTGTTAACAGTCTTCCTTCATTGAAGAAGATAAACATTTCCATGGAGCTAAACATGAAGTGCTCAACTTCTGTACACCACCACCTTGTTTTTACCTACAGTAGGACGACAGCTGGTAGTTTGAAACTTTTAAAACTCAAGATGCTGACTAGCAGCAGGAAACTGAGAATTTATCGGTTCATTGATATTCCAAGGTCTTCCCGGGAGCAGAACTGCAATCCCACCCTTGCTTTTCAGACCCAGAGAGCAGAGTCCACATTAACAGACTGTGACTGAGTCCCAAACAGATCAGTACGTATTGATGATGATGAATGAAAGCCTCCGATTTCAGCAATCCACCACACACCTCATGTACACTTTCACATATACGGCCTGTGAATCCGGTTATTTTCTGAAGCATATGCTCATTTCCAGTCTTTTCTAAGTAGTGCTGGACGGTATTCAAGGTGTGGAAGGCCATGAGTTATGTTTCAAGTGTTTCACCTCTCAGAGCTGAGGGACCCCCAGCTAGAAGAAGGAAAACTCACCTTTTTGTGGTCACCAGAAACAGACCTGCTGTGTTTCAGCAGACTGAATTCAAAAGACCACAGAACCATAGAATGCTTTGGGTTGGAAGGGACCTTTGAAGCTCACCTAGTTCCAAGCCCCCTGCAATGAGCAGGAATATCTTCAAATAGATGAGGTTGCTCAGAGCCCCATCCAACCTGACTTTGAATTTTCCCAGCTACAGGTTCTCTGAACAATCTGTAAAGACCCTTTTATGCAAGTCAGCAGGCATTAATATTTCTCTCCTGTGACAAGTAGCAATGGTTAATTCCCAAAGAACCTTCTCCAGGAAGGCAACAGAAGTATAGATTTTGTATCTTCTGAAAAATCTCCAAGGAATTATCATTCAACTTCTTAGGGGCTAACTGGTTCCCATTACAGAGAAACAGAGACAGATGCAGGATTCTGTGACTATTTTGCACTCTCCTTTAGACAAAACTTGAATTTTACTTAACTAGCAGAACCTCAGTAATAACTTCTGGTACAAGTCAAGCAAGGGAACAGTATGCACACCTTCATTATTTGCAACAGAATCAGCCATCCTGCTTGCCACCACCTCTGGTTATCATGCAGTTCTGGAGTTTCAAATTAAATACAACACAAATCTCAAATGGAGACCAAATATGCACAGCCTGACCACATTTGGTACTGGATCTGACAAGGTCTGAAGTGAGTGAAAGGATGAATTCTCAAGCTTACAGTGCTGGACTGGCACCAGAGCCAGGAAACACTTTCAGATCTCAGCATCACCACCCCATTCTGACTTTCAAATGCCTATAAAAGGAGAGCTTTCCAGTAGGCCAGTTTCCATATAGGAGCTCTTATTGTAAGAGGACAGATTTTCAAGAGATGATAAACATGATTAGATGCCAGCTTAAAATCTCTGGTTGCTGATCTGCACGCATAAAATTAAATATCATCTCTCTGTCAATATATCATGTCCCTGCCAGGTCTGGTTTGTCAGAATGCTTCATGCTGTAAACTTCAGACATTCTCATTATGCATTTGTAGCTTTGCATAGCACAGCGGAACTAAGATTTATTAGGGCTTCTGGCCATAATACACAGAAAGATTCCAAATAAACTCCCTTTCCCCCCCTCAAGTGGCTCTTTTACTTCACTCACTGACAATACAACCCCAGGAGAGAGGTAACAGACAAAGGAGAACAAACACAAAAATATTTGCCTTACTCTTTCAAAGCAGTAACCAGTCTCCCACTGTTTTCATAATCTTTGCTATGTCAAAGGCCACTTATGTTTAACTAATTAAAAATAAAGCCAAGAAAGAACAAACCAGCAGGGTAAAAGAAAATGAGAAAAATAAAATAGATTTGGGAAGTACAAATAAAATGGACTAAATGTGAAAAAGAAAGGGCTAACATGACTCAACAGTAGAACTCCCAGATGGTCTAAAGAGACATTTTTGGATATAAACGTATGAATGAAATCACATTAAACAAATATTACCCTTGACATTTTTCACTCATCATTTTACACCTTTTCCTGGAATTTTCCATAGCAGCTACAATTCAGTTGGCAGCCGAAGCATACTAGCAATTTGAAAAAAGTTTAAATTTTTTTAGAAGTAAAATATACTCCTGGTAAGAGTAACTAATTGCCCAATTGATAGTTTTTAGTAATGTTATTGCTAAGTAAACATTATTTCTACATGTCCAAATATGAATTTGAAACAAGCATTTAAAACAAAACTTCAGAAAATACATAAATGTTTGAGAGATGTTTAAAGAACAACCAACTCCTTATCTGGATCATGATCAGTATTAGAAAATCTATTACCGCCAACAGAAACTATTGATACCACTTGAGAGAGAGCAGAGAATGCAAGAGATTCATTTATTTCAATAGACAAACTGCTTTCCAGGTCAAATGTTGTCAGGGTGGTCAGCACAGTAAGTAGTGTCATAGACCAATGCATAGCAGCCTGCAATGGGAACACACGAAAAGAGAGCCAGCACTACCTGAAAAACCACTCTGCAGAAGATGCCCACACTCCTAATTCGAGATACCCCAGCAGTCTGACCCATGGCAAAAGCTGCCAGAGACATCGCACAGCCAGTTAGGGGACTTGTTTCTTCCCACTAACCTCTGTTATCTGTTATTAACTTCTTGCTGTAAGAGGATTTCTCTTTTCTTGTAACCATCTAATTCACAGGTTCCTGACCAGACTGAAATTCAGAGGAGGGCTTTCCTCTAAGCCAGACTTCTGCACCTTGCTGCATTGAGTTCCACAGACAGGAAAGACTTTAACTCCTCTTCCACAGGGAGTTAAAGTATTTGCTTGTTTGGATTGAGAACACAAGTGACACCATTTGGAGGCTTTGCTGTGCCTTCTTGCTATAGCTGCAGTCATAACAAGGATAACCTTATTCAGTGCCTTAGAACAAATGAAAAAACTGCCCTGCGAGCATCTCCGTCAGTGCCCAGCAGGGAATCCAGGCCAGATTCCAGCATTTGTTATTTCTGTAAAGGCAGCTTGCGGGTCATTGTCTCACGCATCCTCCTCAGACTGCAGCACTCCAACAGTTCCAGGGTTTTTTTAACTCTGATGACTTTAGTGATCTGGCTTCAAGGGTGTTTCCAGAAAAACAGCCTCAATGGAAAACTACAGCAGTAGGGACATGCAGGGGTGGGAAATTGCAGCCCATGGCGGGGTGGGGCCATGGCAATATTTCATGATCTACTTCTCTGAACTACTGAAGTTACCACGTCAACACAACAGGAATTTAGGAAAAATTAATCCAAGCCACTGAAAGAAGCTTCTGCAATACTTCTGATTAATCTGGTCACTCCAGAAATCACTTTAAAGCACCAACGATAGCACACCATAATATAGACTAACTATTTAATATAAGTTTTTCACAGCACACAGCTTGTGTTTGAAGCCACATAACTTAATATTTGAAATAAGCTTATCTGGAATTCTTGTGCCCTAACAAATGATAGATGAAGGTTGGCTTCGAGCTCAACTATTCAAATGTGGTGAAACTTCCAAACACTGGTATTAGCTAAATAAAGGCGTACTGACACAAGCCACAAGCCTGTGCATTGCCAACACACAGAACACATGGGGGCACCCATGTTCAACCTGACACAAAATGCTCTCCTCAAAGGAGCTTCTTTGGTAGCAGCTCTTGAGCCTCTCCATCTCCCTTCCTGAGAAAAACGTACATTGCTCTGTTCCATTTTATAATTTTATCCCCTCTTCAAAGGCTTTATAGTTAAGCAAAGCCACTACAAGTACATTTCTAGAAACCATAATATTGTCACAATGTCATACTTTAAAGTTTTTAGATCCAGATTTAAAAGTAACTTAAATAGTCAAGAAAATAAAAGCTGAGACTGTCAACAGCATCCCCTTTAAAATTTTCTTAGCGCAATAAATTAAACAGTTCAAAACAAAGTCAAAAAGGCTAATTAGAGAGTAACTTCATATACAACTAGCTAGGATTTCAGCAGAACTGCTTATATGCCAAAAATGCTCAGAAAGAATGGTTTTAGAAAAGGTGCCATGTTGCAATAAATAAAATACCTGATAATTTCATTTCATTATACTAATAAAATCAATCAGACCATCAGAACAGGATGTGTAATTGCAAGCAGCAAATATTAAAATCAAAAAAAGGCATTAAATCTATGTCACCCTTGAGACTTGTTTCTGTAGTACCAGATGTAGGTGTTTTATTTGAGTTTTAGGCTTACCTTGATGGTATGATTGTTGTAGGAAGTTCCAATTCTGTGAGCTGATAGGCTGCTCCTTGAAGAGCCTGAAAATTTTTCTCTGAGCCATTTCACCCAGGTCTCAGCAGCAAAACTAAAAAAACATAAAAAAGCAGTTTAGAAGTCTTATTTTTAGGGGCAAACAGCCTATGTAAAAAGACAACAGTATCAAACACACTATCTCCTAATGAATCATAAGAAAAAAAAATTACACATAACCCATAACTTTTGACTGTAATTATGTAGAAGGTTGATTCATATTCTCACATATGATTTCATATACAAGAGGGAAAATTTTTCCAACCTACTAGGAGTACTACACAACAAATATCCTACTGTTCATAGTTTTTAGAATTTGCTTGCCCAGATCCCAATCCAAATTTCTCATCTATTAAAGATAATCTAAACTATACATGATTTGCTAACTAGAAAGATCTAAAGGGCTTTGTAGAAGTGGGATAAGAAAAAAAGAAATTCAGTTTCTTTCAAAAATAAGAAGGTTCTTCTTATCTCATTGCAACAAAAAATAACCAAAGCACTCATAAAACTCCAAAATTTTATACAGTCACAGAATTTTCCAGCCAAAGACTATAGGCTAGTTTATGACCAAGTGTATTAGCAGATCCTTGCCTAGAGCCTGGCTTTCAGTGAGAAGCCATCTCTACTTTCACACACACCCCAGAATAACCTAGCCCCTAGATCTGGAGATATTATTTGCTTCTTGTGTTTGTTTTCTGCTCTCCAGCTCTCAGAAGGGCCACCATATGCACAGATCTGCTCTTAGTTAATAACAGAACTTAAAAAAAAAAAAAAAAAAAATCTCCTATTAGTGCACCCAAACTTTGTGCTTGCCATCATTTAAAACTAACCCCTCACAGTGCCTGTTGCAAAGCAGGTGATTTATTTAGCATATTTTGAATTTCAGAATATATGTTTCAGTCTCTGTTCAGGTGAGCTCTCCTGTATGGAGTGTGCAATGCAGCTCCTCTTCCCCAGTGCCCAGGGATGCAAGTGTCCTCCTGTGCCATCCTGAGGCACTTCCAGCCACGTGGCATCATCCTCCCTGACACGAACAGCAGCCTGAGCCACCAAAGCCCTTGGTCACCCGAGAACTGTCCTGTGGTGGTGACAGCCTCAGCAAGGAAACCCAGCTTGCAGAAGCTAAGTGCTTATCTAAATCTCAAATTTGTTGATTTACAAGTAGTCACCTTGCAAACAGATCTGCCATAGCTTTAAAAGGTACAGTGCTCAAGGCTACACCTTTGCGCCTCATTTATAGTGAAAAATCAGCTTTTGCAAGCATTGCATGCTTTTGGCCAGTTCAGTAACAGCTATCATTAGTTGTAGTTCAAATCCTGTGACATGCCATTGCTCTCCCACCAATCTTCTGTAATTGCCATAGAAGAATCCTTAGAGGGCCCCAAAGGTGTCCTGATTAAAAATCAAGTCCTTAAATTCTGGATATTCTTATGAATCTCTACATAGACTGCATCTGGTTCTTCCCCTCTAACCAACTATAAAAAGCAATAGCCAGTGTACAAAGGAGAAAAGAGGACAAAAGCATTAAGAGATCCAGGTCCCAGCAGTCAGTGTTGTTTTCCTAAATGTTCCTGTCTAACCAGCTGCCAGAAGTAACTAGAGGTCAATGTCTACCATCTATTTAAATATCTGGAATTAGATTCACAGGTAACATGCCTATAGCAAATGCCGTTTGCCAGTGCAAAAGAAAACTGAAAGGCAGGAGCAATTGTCTCCACCTTCTCTTTTAATGCCTACAGGCCTGCTTGAGTATCAGCTGTAGCATTTAAGGTAGAGGGAAGATACAGCATATTCACCAGTAACAGCATCACAATTGTCTAAACTTACCTATTAGTTTGTGTGAACAATTAGAACTAATGCAACCTTTGCATTTGCTGGGGGGTTTTAGGTTTATCTCAAAATACATTTTGTGATAAAATATGACAAGTGTTCTCAAAGAATGAACACTGCAAGAAAAATTGAGGTTGTATTTATTCCTAGACAGGTTTTCATTTGGTTGTTCTTTGGACAAGCTTTTTGAGAAAGTCTGCAGCCAGCAGAGCCACAGCTACATACAAGCTGTCAAAGTGATTAAAGCTCAGTGCTCCAAGAGCACCATTTAACACCTACACATGGATAATCCTCTTTACAGAGTCACAAGGATATTTGTACTGACTTGCTCAAGCAAGCTACACTCAAACTCAAACATTGCTTTCTGACATTCTGACAACTTGTTGCTCTCTTCTGAAACTATAGAACAGTTTTGCTTTCACGTATCACGGTAGGAAATACTTTGTCTATCCAGTAAGCAGCAGAAATAAGGTGAGTACTCCGGGCATGGCCTGTAGACATGCACCACATTCAAGAGTGCATAGCCTACCACTTTTATTAATCTTGAGATTACCTTTCTAATTGCTGGAAAATTTCATAGAGGAAGTGTAGTTTTGTTGGGTTCTTCTAGAATTTACGTTCAATTGATGAGATCACTCCATGAAGTGTTTAGAAGAGAGATTAAAGTCCCTTTAGTTCACCATGAATAGAGAATACGACATTATAAGATGAAGTAATACCAAGTTATAACTGATATATTCTTCAGTTTCCCCTTTTCTTGCAGGCTGGACAGCACATTGAAAAGCTTGGGTCTTCTACTTCTGAAGCAGATCCCTCCTTGTGCTTTTCATCTGCTCTGATTCAGCTGAAGGAATTCAGCTACATTTTCTTTTAATCACATGCACAAGGGACAAACAAGACTGTTTATACAGTTTACTCACTGTTGCAAAAGCAATTGAAGCTTGTTTGTTGTTGTAGTGTTTTTTAAGACAAACTAGAACTTGAGTATTTAAAAAGATGTTGCTGCCTTTTATTTCCTTAGTGTTGCACACAGTCTAACAAGGGAACAGCTTACGCAATAACTGTTTGGAAGTCAGTCAAGTAAAGTACTGCTGGTTACTACATTATCAAATGATAAGGCCTGTTGAAGGAATTGAAAGCAGCAATTTCCTGTTCTATATTTGTTTCCTTCCAGACTTGCTGTGTGAATTAAATCATCTTTAACTCAGCAGGTATTTCTTGTGATCCTGGCTGCTCAAGAAGTCACAAAAAAGTCAGCTAGATAACTGGGATAGCACATCTCTAAGAAGCAGCTGTCAGCCGAAGGCACTGTTAGCAGCACCCACAGGTGTTTTGGTTTGAAAGACAGGTGTTGCCCAAGGAAGGCAGAAACCTCTCTCGGAAAAGAAAATATGACCCCTTCCCTCCGAATTATTGTAACCTCAAAATTACAAGGCTTTCAGGCAAAGGCATGGGAAAAGGAATAGCAGTTCTTTACCGGTATACATAGGTATATTTGTATAACAAGGCAAATGGACAGCAACAACAAACGGAACCAGCAGCCCAGCACCAGCGCTCTCTGGGCCGCAGGCGCCTTCCCCGCTGGTGCAGCTCCGGTCACGGCCGGCAGGGGCGCTGCTGGCTCCCGGCCGGGCGGGGTGCGGTGATTCCCCGCGGCCGCAGGGGGCGC
>VWPU01014999.1:0-33620 GCA_013398955.1 Callaeas wilsoni
CCCGTCGCCCTGGCCCCTCCGCGCCGCCCCCGCGGGGCTCGGCCCGGCCAGCGGCGTCCCGGCCCGGGCTCGCCGGGCCTCACCTCGCTTCCAGGCGTTTAGCGGGGACGCCACTTCGACCCGCTCGGCGATGAAGACGGCGAGGCTGGAGCGGTAGAGCGCGGCGCGTACCGTCACGGCCGCCAGCACCACCAGCACCAAGGGGGCCGCCATCCCGGCGCGCGCTCCGCCGCTGCCGCCGGCTGTAGTTCCCGGGCGGCGCCGGGGAGCACGCCGCCAATGAACCGGCCCGCCCGGGCAGACTACATGTCCCGGTGGCCCTCACGCCGCCGCCTCCCAGCACAGCTCAGAGCTACGGCAGCCGCGGGGGGACGAAGTTAGCAGGAGCTCGAAGGCCGCGGCAGCTTGGAGCGGCCAGGCGGGGATCCAGCTCCCGTCCCCCGAGCTGCCTCGTCCCGGTCGCCGTTGCCTAGGGCGGCCACACGGAACAGCCCTCCTCAGCCGGAGGACAGGGATGGGTCTGTTCTCGAGTGGCATCGCGCTCGCCGCGGGCCGTCCCTCCCGCCTATTGATCCGAGGTGCCTCTGGATGGCAGCCCTGCCCAGCTGAGGCGAGGCCTGGCGGGCTGAGCCCAGCTCGGACGAGGAGGGTCGGTGGCTTTTGAACTGTTTGGAAATCCCCTCAGCCAGTTCTTTATTTTTCAGGTATTTCACAGACCCCCATGGTATCTGCCCGCGTGTTTGCTGTGGCTGTGGTGAGAGTCACGGCTGTTGTGAGGGCACTGAGTGCTCGTGGCTGTGTTTGTTTTCAGAAGGCTCTTGGCAGACTCGGGTTCTCAGTCTATGTGGTTTCAACAGCTCCAGAGCTTAAGAGATCTGGGGGAGACTTTCACTCCCCTACCTTCCCAGCGTGGACTTTCCTGCTCTTCTCCAACAACTGTTCCTCCATCCCCATCCCTGGGCATGTGCACAGCCCCTTAATACAATCTCAGACACAAACAGCCTTTACAACACTTCATCTGAATGGAGACAAGTGGAAGGAAGACATGATAATCTCCTAAAAAATTGAGTAACAGTGAAAACACATTTCATGTGGTATGTGAAGACAGCAATTTTTCATGTAATTTAAACTAGGATTTGCTGAGTGTACTGGGGTTGCCCTTGGAAAGAGCTGGATAATGTCCAAGTCAACATTTATGTTGGATTTATGCAGCTTCAGAGCTGTGGAGCAGAGTTGCACCCACCTGCAGAGATGGGGAAAGGCTGAATTCCTCTGGGATGTGGTCCCTAAAGGCCCAGGTGAGCCAGCATGTCCTGTCCCTAGGACTGGAGAGACTGGTGGGGTTAGGTGGTCAGTCCCATAAACTTTCTGGACCATGGCTGCTTAGAATTTGAATCCCTTCATGTGACAAAACCAGCTTCAGATGGTCCCAAGACTGTTTCCAGTTATGCTCACTCCTTCCCCAGGGTTCAGCTGCTGCCTTTGCAAGGCTGCCCTCGAATGTGGTCTCATCCACTGCCACAGGACAACAGATCTGGTCCTTAGGCCATAAGGGGAGCTTCAGTGCTCAGCCTGTCATGTGGCAGCTCCTCTGCTCTCAGGCTCTCTGGCACGAAGGTGTGGGTTGTGCTGCTAAAGCTGCTCTGTGAGTCTGGCTCTGGCTGTCCCTGGGACTTGATGGCCCCAGGACTGACTGAGCCTGGCACATCCTCTGATAAATCAGGGTGAATTCATTCAAGTTAATTTATTTGTGCAAGCATCTCTAAATAGGAAGCCAGAAATGCTGATTCTTCTTTGCAGCTGTTCACAACGGTCTCTTGAGTTTTTTGATCAGAAATGCTCTTTTTCATGTGCTGGTTCTCTCCAAATGACAGTTCTGATCCAAAGTTGCTGTTGCCTGTGACTGCTGCTTTGCTGAGTGACTGGCACACAGTTGTGTGGCTAAAGCTGCGCTGCTCCAGCATGCTGATTTTGCCAGTCTGAGCTGTTCTGTGTGCTGCCCAGCACTGTCTGATGCAGCCCTGGGAAGATTCAGATAATCTCCAAGGGCAGCAGGAATCAGATATGGAATCATGCCACTACAGTTCTATGTTTAATTGGTGTGCAAAGCCAACTAAAAAGAAAGGTCAAAGAATAATTCATGACAAATGCAGCAGTTCTTTCTGGAGCATGAGTTTGCTCCAGCATTTCTCCAGGAGGAGATTCCAGGGCTAGCAATGGAGGGAAGTTCCTAAACTAGTTGACATATTCAGCCCCCATAATCAAAGCATCAAATATGTCATGCAAATATAAGAGGGTTGAGTATCAGTTGCTATCTGATGGCCACTAATTTGGGGGGTTACAGCTGCCAATGAGGAGTTGCAGTAAACACACAGATGCTGTGGTGCTGCCTTTTGTCTGGCAGGAACTTCTGAAGCCACTCTCAGCCAAATGAGACAGAGCAGTAGACCTTTAAAACCCTTGGGGTTCCTACAGGTTTTATGAAAATCAAGGGAAGTTTCAAGAGACCCAGGCTGGGGTGGGTTTTGCATAGGCAATAGTTTGGGATGTGGCAGTGTTGCTGTGCTGCTCCAGGTCAGCCAGCACAGCCGGCTGCTTCCCCAGCAGCAGTGAAGGGACAGAGAGGGATGACAGCAGAACAGAGAAGAGATCCTGGGGCTGTCAGAGACTCATACTGAGCTGAATGGAGACTTCCAACAAGGAGCTGAAAGGACACAAACCAGAAAACTCTGGTTTGCTTGGTTAGTGCAGCAATTTGGTTTTTTTTTCCAGAGGCATAAACCTGATCTTCTGTGTCCTGGTATTTACCCCAAACTGATGGTAGATTTTGCAGCATTGGGGCATTTACTGGCTGTCCTTTCTTCCTAGAATTCCTTGGCTCTGCAAGTGATTTGGTAGGAATGTGCACAGAGGGCTGGGCGTGCTAAGGCCCGGGAGCAGTTTGAGGAGTTGAAGTTTGGGGATCTCCGTGGTGCCTCCAGCGGTGCAACAGCGGGGCTGTGGGGTGGTTATTGGTCCACGCAGGGAGCAGCAGTGCAGCTCTCAGGGGGACCTTCACTCTGCCTGCCCTACAGCCCCCAGCTTTTGTTGCATTACAAAAAGCAGCAGAGCTGCTGGAGCCAAACACACAATTGAGAGCTGCCGCTGCTGGAAGATCTGCGCTCCCCTGATCGCGCTGCCTACGGGAGGCACCCACGCGGAGCGCTCGGGAGTGAATTCAACCTGGGCACGTTGCATCACAGAACTTTCATAAAACACTCTGTTTAAGACTGAGCCAGTTCAGGGATGATTCATCTTTGTTCCTGCAAACAGATGCTGGTTTGGGCACTTCTTGTGTGCCCTGCTGGAATTATGCAATGGTGACATTTTTTGGGGTAAACAAGCCACTCCTTTTCCCGACTCACTGTACAAATTAGGTGTTCTGATTCCTGAGGCACCCTCCAGTCCTCCCTGGCAGCTCTTCCAGTCTAATGCAGTTTTTTTGCATTTGGGAGACCACAGCTTTGTTGTTATTCTGAGATTTCATCAGGATCCTGTGCAATGAGTTGAATATCTCAGGGATGCTTCCTGTTCCTGTGGGATCTATCCCACCCTATCCCATGTCCCAGAGGGGTAATTTTCACCCATCATTTATTTTGGCCAAGCTGTCATGTTTTATTTTCATAGTCAACCACTTCAGTGTTACACTATGTTTCCTTCTGCCTTTCCCACCACAGACCTTGCACATCAGTACTTGCATTGTAGTCATTACTGGTCCTCAGTGGCTTTGGTTTTCCTGAGAAATTCACATTACATACTCTGTCTCACTATACTGGAGTCCTTTACTGATAAAAATTTGAGTTGCTTTTGCCTCTCCTTTTCAAGTTGTCTTCTTTTGGAGTTTATTGGCTAGAACACTGCCAGCTTTTGAGTTTGTCAGTGAAAAAATACCCATAAATTCATATACCTTTAATTTTTGTGGGCTACGTGACTTCTCATTACTTCTTTTTTTTGGGTGTTCATGGGCAAAAACTGCTGTTAAGTTGAAAGGTATTGCTGTTTTTAGAAATTGCTGGGAGAAAGGTGCTTGCCTTTTATTTATTACCTTGGAAAACAACAGATTTTCCTAGCAGTCTGGAATAGCCCTGCTGTAGGTATCTTCCAGTCTTTCTGCTACTGACTGACAGAAGACAGCATGAGGTTTGTGGTCTTTTATGGACGTTAGTAGTGGTCTGGATCAGAAATGGAGCCTGAGTGATTGGTTTTTCTTCTTTGGGTTCAGAGACAGGAGAAAACAAATTGCACTTCAGATTTCTCTGAGTGCCTTCATGTGCCAGGAACTTCCTTTACAGATCTCTTTTTAAGAAAGCAAATCAACTTTTCTCAGCCCCCAGAAAGGTTGTATTTCTGCTTTGAATATTTTTCAGAGTGAGTTTTAAATGGCAATGTTAAAAAAAAAAATCCCCAAGGATGAAATTCCTGCCAGCTAAGTTAAGGCAATTAATCATCTAGTGGAAGCTTGTCATCTACATGAGAGAGAGATGGGCTTGTCCAGAGAGCTACAAACTCACCTCAGACATCTCTCCTGGGTGGGGAAGGGATGAGCTGATGACGTGAGCTAAACACCGAAACTCTGGACACCTGAAGTTAGGCAAGAGGAACCAAAGAGGTCTGATAAACAGCACTGTTCAGCTTTTGGGCACTGGCTAAAGTACTCACCTTGACAGCAGCATCTTAAAAATGGGCTGTCCCTTCAGCTGGCATTGCTTTGCCATCATTCCGCTGGCTGCACTGCCTGGGCCTGTGATCAGCTCCAAGAATAACGTCAGGAGCACCTTGGCACCCTTCTGCTGGGCAGGGCCCCAGTCAAATTTCCTTGCTATGTTGCACTGATGATTGTTTGTATCAGATTGGTGAAGGTTTGTGGGTTTGGTTGTTGGTTTCACCTCTCACCCTGGTATCTGCATTGACAGAGTGACCTGCTTTGCACCCTCCTTGGCAATGCAGAGAAAAGACCAGAGGGTTTTGCACACCAGTAGTCTGTTTTTAATATGATGAGAAGCACTTCATGCAAGTTGTGTTCTTAGGTTTAACAGGTCAGTATTTCAGAATGGCTTTATTTTTCCACAGAATTGCTCAATTGGCGGGTTTGCAAACAGTCTTTAATGCCCACTGGCTGAGCAGCCCAGGGCTGTGTACAGCCTGTGACCTGTGTTGTGATGTGTTGCATGGACGGCGCTTTCCAGGGCCACACATCCGAGTGCAGACACCCCTCTGCCTTGGCAGTGTGTCCAGCTGGGCTGGAGGGAAGGACAAGCAGAAGGGAGGGACAGAGGGAACGTGTGGGATGCGTGCACTGCCAAGCTGACAATACAGATTTCCAAATCAACGTGATTTTCTTCATTTGTGAGGGACTTGGTGAAAGAATTGAAGCCGGCAGGGTGTGATGGATGGAAAAGCAGTTGTTAAAACTAGATGTGCTTTTTCCTTTCCCTTGTTCACTCAACATGAGGAATGGGCACAAGCAGATTAGAGAACTCTGAGAACACACTGTGCACCTGGAAGCTTGTCAGCTTTTCCCAGTCATATCTAACCCAGCTTGTTTACTTCCATCAGGGATCTGCCATGCAATCAGATGGGAAAGAAATGAAATGGGATCTATCTGTGCATTACCAAGATTTTGCAAAGTAGTCCTTGCCCAGGTTGCTCCCTCTGTATTTCTCTTCTCACATGATCATTTTCAGGTGCACTGCAAGTTTCAGGAGCAGGGTCACTTTGTCTGCCAAACCAGTGCCATGGTATTTAGTTCACCTTTTCCAACTGCAGTAATATGGAGCACAAACATGCCTACTGCAGTGAGGAATCACAGGTAGCATGGTTGCTGCTGGCAGCCAGGTTTGGATTAATTATTTGTAGTTGTTCTGTTTCCTTTCAGCTCTGGGAACAGTCCAGACAGAAGGAAATCATCAAGTGTTGGGAAAGAGAATGCAAGTGTCTGAGTTTGGCTGTTGGTCACAGTGTCTGCAACACTCACCAGTGAGGCTGGTGGCTTATGCCATTGGAGCTCTGCCTTCCTGGAGCAGTGTTTCCATGGGAATGTGCCTGAGAACCAGGCAGTCCAGCAGTGCCCTGCCCCAGCGCAGGGACAGTGTGGGAGCCCTTGCAGCCTGTGCTGGAGCGAGTCCAGAGCAGCTGCTTCCCTGCTCCCGGACTGCCGTCTGGAGCGGCGTCACATCCGCTGGTCTGTGCAGAGCCACCCAAGGCTGTGAGGAACAGGGGTCTGCTCGAGATACGGTCTGTGTGACTGCTGCTCCAGAGGTTGTGTGATGGTGAAGAGCAGGCGTTCAAACAGTTACATTTGCACAGAAATTCCAGGAAATCAAGGTTTGCTTTTAAACAACGAGTGCAAAAATTCTCATCTTTTTGGTGTCCCTCAGCTAGGAAAGATCTTGCCATGCAGGGCCCCATTTTACATAGCACCTCTAAATCCTTCACTTAACCTCAGCCTCACTCCTGAAGCCTGGAGGCAGGGAGCAGGCAAACCAGAGCTCCTAAACCAGCACTGCTCCTAAAACACCCCTGAACCTGGTGCTTCAGGAAAAAAGATGGATACTTCTCTAGTGGGGAATTTCAGTGGGCAAAGGTACCACATTATTGTGACATTCACACTCTCCAGGCTGCGGAGGAGGGCCAGCAGGGAGAAACCCAGCTGTCTGACAAAAAAGTTAATAAAGGTGGTGTGAAGCTTTTCCACCTCCAGCTGCCCACTGCTTACTGATGTCAGTCCAGGTCATACAGATCAGAACCACACAACCACCTTCACTGATTAGTCCTTCAAAGACTGAAGAGGCTCAGGTTCTGCAAATTTTCAGAGTGCAGACAAAAATAAAAGCAACTTAAATGTTGCGATCCAGTCTTGACAAAGCCGTAGTTGGAACAAGGCTTTGTTAATATGTCATTGCCATAATAACCACCTGGAGCTGAGACCAACTGGAGCACTTGATACAGAGGGATTAGTGCAAACACAACTGCAAGGAGCTTGAAATTCAGAGTGGATCTGGCCAAGGACAGCTCAAACCCATTCTTTCAAGATTTAAGACAGATTCTGGCTAGAATGATGCATTCAAAGAGGAGCAAGGAGCTGAGCTGCTGCAAGATACACATCTTGTTGTCAGTAAAAAAAAAAAGTTAAAAAGGAATGAAAGGAGTGTGAGAGCTGTGGATGCAGGTGACTATGGGAGCCAGCACTGAGGCTGGTGGAAAAGTGAAGGAGAGGGGCAGTGCAGTCCCTGCCCCTTTCCAGCACCAGAGTCCCTCGCTCCTGGAGCCAGAAGCACTGCAGCGACAGAGCTTGATTAGAAAGTGACGTCATGAGAGCTCTCTAGGGATCACAGATTTAATTATTAATTCTCACTTCAGCATTTTTTAAGGTTGCTGCTCCATTTGTTGTATCTAGATAAGCCCCGAAGCTTTTAATGTTTTCCCAGACAACAGGATCACATATTTGGGCATGACATTGTTTACATCCTGGTGGCATCTTAATGTGGCTAATGAAACAGTAATCAAACATGTTGCTCTCAATTCCCTCCCCTCCCCCTGTTGAGGACAAACACTTTGCTCTGCTGAGAAGATTCAGCAGTTTGACTCCTGCATATATGTGATTTTAATACATCAAGGAGCCTAGTAGCCATTCTGATGTGGCAGCAAAATTACAGCCAGATCTGCAGTATTCTGGATGATGATTTTGCAACTGAATAGCTCTGTACATCTTCTAGATTCAGTAACTTATAATAAATACATGGGTTTTGTTCTGATCAAGTAGAATATTGGCTTTCAAGACTTTTATACCAAAAGGTTGGGTCAGATCCAGTATCCTGAGGACACTGGCTGAGCGTTCACAGCCAGCAGCCCCATTTCCTTCCTGCTTTTCAAGTGAAAGAAAACCAGGCGGGTCTGTAACAGCTGGAGCAAAGAGAGACTGGAAAGGCAAAGTGGGTTACGAACAGCAGCTCTGTGTACCACACTCTGTTTCCTTGCAGTGTTTTCCTCTATGAGAAGCCAGCAGGAAACAGATCTGTGAATTCTGCTTGGGTCCGCCCCCCATTTCTGAGCTCTGCACTGTCCCAGCCGAGGAGGAGCTGCTGGTGACAGCCAGACAGGGAAAGTGGGGAAGGACAAAGCACGTGCTTCCTCAGGTAGGTTTCCTCCAGCTGCCCAGGCACTGCTGGTCACTCGGTGCCTCTGGGAGCAGGAGCTGCTGCTGGCTTCACCCTCCTGGGCACCTCCCACGCCCAGTCCTGGCACCGCTCTCGCTCTGTTGTTCTGACCACATGGCTTGTTCCTTCTGCCTCAGCCTTTGCTGACGGCGGTTGAAGGCCGTAGGTTCGTATGATGGGTGCTCCTTCTCCCTGTGTAGTTACACAGGAGTGTCAGTGTGTTTTAAGAACAAAAAGCTGGGTTTTGGCTGGCAGCTGCTGAACTGCACTGTGCCTTTGTGTGCTGCAGGGACTGTGAGTGCAGAGTGTTTTGTCAAACATTTCATTAGATTTCTTTGTCTTCAAGGCCAGTGTGTGTTTTCAGGCAAGAGCCAGATGCAGAGAAGCCCTATGGGCGTTTCTGAGCAATCAATCCCCTCCCTGTGCCCCTTCCCTGCTCATTGTTTTGCCAAGGGCAATAGAATGGACACAGACACCAATAGGAAGAATGGTCTTGTTTTACTATTAATATTGAGGCAAAACAGAGGCAAAAGGATACATTTGGTAAAACAACAAGCTTATTACTTGCTTGGCTTTAGCAACAAGCAAAAATAAGCAAGAGAATGCATCTAATCATTACTATCTGAGCAGGAGAGAGAGAATAGTCATTGAGGAAGATACATCGCCAATTGCCTGAATACTCCACCATCGGCCAGAGCCTGCAGTCGCTGGCGAGCCCCGTTTCGCAGCGAGGACCTGGAGAGCCCTTCCCGGCAATTGGGGAAATCAGCCGAGCTCTCTGGTTCTCCCAAAAAAGGGGCCGGCTTTAGAGGCCCAAACGGACAAGTCCAAATGACTCGTTTAGCTTTTTGTGCAGAAAACATCCGGTTCCGATGGCCCACTTCCCCACCAGCTAGGACCAGGGCTTGGCCAGAGCCCAGCCAGGGCCCAGCCCACAGCCAGGAGGTTTTGCCTAAAATATTCTACTAACAAGTCTCTAGGGATAGCTGTAGGGAGGATTTCTTGATATACCCTACCCAAGGTTATACAAACATCTCTACAACAGCCAGTCTGGCATTAAGAATAACTAATATAAATGTTTTAATAATCTAGTTTTAACTAAAGAACCTTGATGGTATTAATAGCATCATGCTCAACATTCATCTTGTAAGTCAACTCAGGCTTAGGCCTGCTGTTCAGGCCTTAGCATCTCACTCATGCACTGTTCCTGGGCTGAACTTCCCCCTGCTCAGGGACCAGCTTGCACACTCAAGTGTCCAGTGGAGGCGTGAAAAAACAGCCTGTGCCCCTCCAGCCAGCTGGGCCTTTGGCTGCAGAGGGGTGTGTGCAGGGGCTATGTATTGGTCCTGTAGGGCACTGGAGCAGCCCTTCCCAACTGCTGAGCATTCCTGGAGCACCAGGTCCTCCCCAGACCTATCCTCTCATGCCTGATCCAGCCCCGGAGCACTGCAGTGGAGGTGCCTGAGGGTTTGCCCTGTCTTTTTGCCTTATTTTCCATTAGGAATGTGGAAAAAGGGCATGTGGTGTTCTACAATGCTGTACTCTGCAGATGGCACAGAGGTTTCCGGTTGTGTGGGCTCTGGCAGCTGCTGGAGGTGGCTGCAGAGCCATGGGAAATGAGTGCCAGAGCCTGTGGGCACTTGTGGGTCAAGTAGTTTTGCCCTGTAAAAGCTCAGTGTTGTTTTAAACCACTGAAGTACAAATTTTTATTCTCTATTTGGAACTAAAGGCAACAGGAATACAGAGCCCACCTCCTTTGTGTGCAGCTTTAGTAACAGTGAACATACTTCTTGGTTTAAAGTAATGGAATTTCAAATTCATCCTGTGACAAGTTTTCTGTCCATCCCTGCTCTGTTCCGTAAGGCAGCAGTGCTGTCCTTAGAGTGGGAAGCAGCCCTGCCTTGGAAAGCCACTGCTAAGCTGAAACTAGTATCTTGATCAATATTTTTCCAGTCAATCCTCAGAAGGGATGGGAGAGAATGGGCTAAATGATAAAAGTCAGGTGAGCAGCAAGCTCCTCCCCAAAACATCAATCGAACTTGTGGAAAGCTTGATCCTGGTCCAAACCAATGCAGCAAAGCCAACATCAGCCCCCAGAAGTGCAGACTTGTGACCTCCACCATTTGGTGGCCCTGGGTGACATCTAGAAGTACTCCTCTTCCTAATCCTTCAGTTCTGTGGGTATTGATTTGTATTACAGAGACATGGTTGGTTCCTGGGAATTCCCCACAGAAAGTCCATTTAAGGACCAGTTGCTGGAAGGTTCGCGTTGCCACCTGGGGTTTCAGCTGCAATAGCTGGGATCAAGTCCAGTCTGAGCGGCAAAGAGAGGATGTGTAAAACCAGATTAAAGGGAAATGGAGGCATGGCTTGCCCTGAAGTTGTCTTTCCGTGTTCTCACTGGGCTGAACCATTGAGGGCTGCCAGACTGTGACAGAGGGGACAGGGGCAGGGACTGGTCATCTGTGAGATGGAGTTGGGATAGACACGGGAATGCCACCTGTGGATGGGAAGGGCCCACATGCCCCTGTGCCTCACCTGCACTGCACAGGGAGCAAGGGCTGGACTGTCCCCCTGCCCTGGCTCCTCTGGCAGCTCTGCGGGGGAGAGGACACTTGTGCATTCAGAGAGATGCCTGCAGGGAAGGGATTTTGTTATCTTAAGCATGGTGAAGCCCTGGCACAGTCTGCCCAGAGAAGCTGTGGCTGCCCCATCCCTGGAAGTGTCCAAGGCCAGGTTGGACGGGGCTTGGAGCAGCTTGGTCTAGTAGAAGGTGTCTCTGCCCGTGGCAGGAGGTAAAATGGGATGGGATTTGAAGTCCAACCCAAACCATGCTGCGAGTTCATGATTTTCTCTGGAGGGAGCCACTGGGGAATGCCCTTATTAGTCAAATCTTACAACTGCAGTTAACCCAAATGTCCTATTAATGGCATTTAGTGGGCACTATGGGGTCTGAGTGAGCATTTTGTACAGTTTTTGTGACATTACGAGTATAGTCATTTTTAGCACTACTGGAGATTGCACTGACACAGGCAAGAGGAAGAGTCTGTTGAAACAGGCAAGGGAAAGGGTCTGTTTTCTTTTCCGAAAGGAAAACAAAAGTAGGGAGAGTCGAAGATGCTTGCCCCAAGTCAGATGTGAATGAATCTTCAGATCCTGAGCCCAGCCCCAGTCCTAATCCCCTGGTTCCCTCCGCTTGGGACCTGGTAATTAAAATCAAGGATCATTTTCTGGGAGAGATGAGTGGAGGATGGTCATAGAAAAGGAAAGGCCATCAAGTCAAGCAGAGTGACTGAGTCATGCCTGTTACTGGAAAATGAGAGTCCTGAGGCCTGGCAACAGCTCTCAGTGCACCCAGCATGGAGGAACCCACAGCTTGCAGTGGTCTGGCCTGGAGAAAGAGGAAGAAAGTGTGGACTGCAGGGACAGCAAATGTCCTCCCCCCACGGTGCCATCCTCTCCTCAACCCCAGGGTTTTGGCCATGGCAACTCCACTCAACACAGCTTTCCCCCCCAGTGTGAAGGGGAAGACGTGTCCAAAGCACAGGGTGCATGAAAAATACACCAGGGTGCTCAGAGTGTCCAACACAGAGTCATGGAATCATTAAGGTTGGAAAAGACCTCTTCAGATTATTCAGTTCAACTGTTAACCCAGGTCCACCACTAAACTGTGTCCCCAAGTGCCACGTCCATGTGGGCTTCCAAGCAGGGGTTCAGAGATGCAGCGAGGCAGGAGCCCAGAGCGAGGAATGAATTATTTATTAAATTTACAATACCATTTATATATTCTAGTTCTATAAAGCAATTGAACAGTGTTCACACTTCTCTTAGGGTGATTGGTCAAAGTCTCAGACACCCACGTAGAAATGTTTTTTCCTAATATAATGTACACAAGGTCAGAAGATACCAGATATGAATGCTATTTACAAAAACCCTATCTATTGTTTACATGGTTTACACAGCAAAGGAAAAGTTCTCACAGAATGAATGCAAGAAGAGAAAATTTCCCTGCTAACAGCATTTCAGCATCCACACATCTACACGGTTTTTTAACACTTCCAGGGATGGTGAGTCCACCTCTACCCTAGGAAGCCTGTTCCAATTCCTCACCATCCTTTCCATGAAGAAATTTTTCCTAATAGCCAACCTGAACATCTTACTCTGTCATTGGCTAGAGCACCACATGGACACATGAACTTCTGAGCTGCTCTTTGAAAATCCCCAGGCATGGCCATCCTGCTGTGAACCTGCACAAAAGCACTGCTGCCCACCCCACAGCCAGCCCCACTCTCTTCCCTGTTTCTGTCCCCCTGGGCATGAGGAGCAAGGGAGGCTCCCCAAAACCACATTCCCACATAAATGGTCCTTCACTGGAGACTTCTCCCTTGCCCACTCTCCCTCTTCCCACTTGGAGGACAGGCTGTTTCCAGGTTGAAAATATGTTGAAATTCTTAATTAGAAAAATTTGCAGCTCAGGGTCTGGCTGGGAGGGTCCCTCCCTCTACCCACACCACCCTGATCTGTCAGAGCCCTGATGGGTGGGTAACCCTGGGGGCATTGGCACCATGGTCTGTGTGGTGCTCCTGGGCTGCCAGGAGCTCCCGTCCCTCTGCTGTGGGGTGCACAAGTCAGGCTTCCCTGGCTGTGCTTCCCCAGCTGACAGCACAACCTCCAAGGCAGCAAACATCCGTCTCATGTAACAAACCCCACTGGACCCCGTGGGCAGGGACAGAGCCATGTGTTTTCTTCCCTGGCATCAGATGTAGCTCAGGACATTCCTGCCTCACCCCAAGGCCTCATCCAGATGCTCCCAGGCTTTTAAGGTTATAAAAAAAATCTCTGCCTTCCTCAAGCTCTGGTGTGAGGTAGTGGCCATGAGCAAAGCAGCCAGGAGGTGCTGGCACCGCTGTGTCTACGCCAGGTTGCCTGGCACAGAGGCGTGTCATCGGAGCAGAGGACTCCCAGCTCTGTCTCGTGGTGCCAGGCGAGCTTTGAGGGCTGGCTCCTGTCAGAGCTCAGGGTGACCCTGCCTGGGCACAGGTCTCCCCTAGCCCTGAGTGCTCCTGGAGGTCTGCTGGCACCAGTTCGGTGGAGATGAGCCTCCTGGCACAGGTGGGGGTGTCAGGAGAAAAAGAAGGGGGAGAGGCATTCTCAGGGAGAGGGCAGAAATTCAGCCAAAGTGCAACAGTGTGGCGGGAGGTGCTGGGCAGTGCTTTGAGGAGCGGGGCTGGAGGGGAGCCTGTGGCTGGAGCTGGGGACTGTGGGGCTCAGACCTGCCAGTGACTCAGGCAGTGGCCTCTGGTCCTTCCTCCCCGTGCCTGAACCTGGGGCCATTTGCGGTCATGGCCGAAGCCTCCATGAGGCATGACTGGCCTGGCTGTGACTGTCACTGCTCCGGAAGCTCAGCATGGCTGCTGGGTGCTCAGCCCTCAGACCGGCTCTGCCAGAGGAGTCACTCCCCACCTGTTTGGTCCCGTGGGACCGGGCTCTTTGAAGTCCCCACCCCGCCTGTCCTATGGTGCATGACTCGGCTGTCAGCTGCCCCAGGGACCCTTCCCTTGTGCTTGTCACGCGTTGCCTGAGCTGCCAACCACATCCCAATGCTCTCCCCATCCCATGGCCACGAGTGTTGGGGGTCTCTGAGCTATGAGCTCTGGGAAAGCAATGGGATGTTTATAGCCAACATCTGGAAAACCGTGTCCTCCCAGTTGCTGCCACAACAGAGCATCCCTGCAGCCAGAGCTCCTGTGCTGCAGCCCTGCCCTGGCCAAACCCTCTGCCCTGTGTCCTGCTTCAGGAAGGATGAGAGCACTGGGGTTCACCCTGTGCTGTTGGGGTGCACCCTGGCTCTCTGGGATGCACCCTGTCCCATTGGGGTGCACCCATTGCCTGCCTCTACCCATGATGTCCATTCCTTTTCTCACAGGGAGGGCCTCTGGGGCACGGGGATGGAGCCTCGTAGCCCTCCTCAGGTGGAAGGTAATTCCAGACTGTGTAGGTGCCACCCCAGCACCTCTGTACGGCAGTGGCATGCTCCGGAGACCATCCACATCTGCCGCGGGAACCACGGTGTCTGCAGGGCCCACGGGAGGGGGAGTGCGAGCTGGGCACTGCCCCCTCCATCCCGGCACCCGCCCACGGACTCACCCGCCTTCTCCAACAGCGGGTCAGGGCTGTGCTGGCGGGGTGGCAGGACAGACTGACCCTGGGGGTGCCCTGCTCTGCCTCCCACCACCGCACCTCTGGCTTTGCTGCTTTCCCCAGGCAGCCACGGGAGGTTCGATGGCCACGACAGGGACTCATGTCCAGGCGATCTGGCCGCAGAAGGACCGGTCCAGGCTGTGCAGGCTGTTTGGAGGAAGCTCTGAGGAGGTGCTGTCCTTCCAAACCTGTCTCTCCTGCTTCTTGCCATCTCTGACTCTGCTTGCCTGGCCAGATTGCTCAGGCCAGTCTTACCCAGTTTTTGTCCCCAGGGTGATCCCCAGTGTTTTTGCCAGTGCCCGCCCAGGCTCAGCTGCCTGCATGGCAGTGGAGAGGTCTGCTGGACACGGTCCTCGCTGCCTCATGAACCCAGCACAGCCCCCAGCCCTGCCGGTGCCACCCACCCGCTCTGCTGGGGGTGGGCATGGAGGGGGCCCTGGCCTGGCACTGATCTGGTCACTCTCCTCCAATGCCGCCTGATCCCAGGGCAGCAGGGCAGGGGATGCACTGCCCTCCGTGGGATGGTCAAATTGATGCACCTTTGCATTTCTTCAGATTTCTGTCAGAAAGCGGTGGCAATGGAAACACCACATTTAGGTTCCTGGTTATAAGATGGCACAGGAGCAGCTGGAGTCCCACTGCCTTTGGAAGGATCTTCCTAAAGAGAAGCACAATCTGTGAGTGTTCCTCTATAAAGGCCACCCCTTGAACCAGCCCCACTGATGACAGCCCCAGGTGGGGAGTGACAGCGTTCTGGCTCCATCCCATTTGCAGTGTTTGGGATGCTGAATTAGGCACATCTGAAATACTTTTTGGTAACCAAAAGAATGGTTTCTAGTTTCTCTGTTGCTTTTCCACAACTCCCCCACCTCCCAACCTCTGTCTCCAGTTTTACCTTCACACCAGCTCGCTAAATCCTGCCTTGAACAACTCCCTGTGTACCAGGGCAGGAGAGCAGGGACAGTGCTGGGGCCACCCAGCTGCAATCACAGCCTCCTCTTGCATCACCTTGACAGCGGCCTCCGGGTGCAGAAGAGCAGGAAGTAAAAAGGGGTATTTTAATGACCCAAGTTATACACAACACACCAATTATCCAACTGGAGCAAAATGGGGTTCACAGGAGAAGCAGTTCTGCAGGAGCCTTTCACCCAGGTGTGTGATGGTTGCCAGGTGAGAGGTTTGTAGCCAGAAAAGCAGCAGTGCTCCTGGATATACTCTTTCTGCTGCTGCTCTGCTCTCATTGCTTTACTTTGGACGAGACCAGGAAAAAGGTTTATTGGAATAAAATTCAGAGGAATTTTATTTCCTGGGAATAATGTCTGCCCGGGAAGGCAAGCAGCAGAGCTGCCTAGGAGGGTGTTGCAGGGACATGGGGTTTTTAATGCAGAGACTGCAGGAGCTGGATGAAGTATATTGGGGTGATTTTTCCCATTGGATCCATGCTTTGATCCCCCTCATTTTGGGTCAGGCCATAACAACCTCCCTGGTGTCCTTGGTCAGGGAAGTTTTCCTAGGGTTAAACCTCACCTTGGGAACACGGGCACAATCCCACACTAGCGCTGGAGCTGCTGCCCAGGTGATGGTGCAGGAGAGGAGTGGTGTGGGGGGAGTTATTCCCAGTGCTGCCTGGCTTCATCCCAGCTGGCTCTGATCACCAGCCATGCACATGCTCTGCTGGATACAGGTCCTGCTGCCCTCATCCAGGCAGAATCCAGCCGTGTAACTTTGAGAAGTGGGTAGTGCACAGAGGAGGCTCTGCCCTTGTCCCTCTGCCAGCCCAGGTCATGGGCAGTGGGCACAGTGAACCATGCCTGCTGGAGCACTCTCAGCTCTGAGTCCCACAAAGTGCCGTTTCTCCTCCATCTCCAAAGCCCCTCCCACAGTGGTGACCCTGCTCTCAGGAGGGAAAGGGAGAAGCCTCACAGGGGCCACTAGCCCCCGGGGTTACCAAGAGCAGCACTACCCCATCCCGTTCCTCCTCCATGTTACGGGTTCTCCTCATCCACCAGCCAGCACCCTGCCCTGCACACCCATGGGGCAATTCCCTGTGCTGGCCTTGCCTTCCAGCCCCTTCCTGGTCTCAGCTCTAATGATGGGGTGTCATGGTGCCATGACAGACAGGTGAGGACAGGAACGCCTAGCACTGTTTGTTAGAGCTTATCTGCACCCTGCTATGACGCTTTTTATGAAAGAAGTTATTCAGAAAGTCTGGAGCATCAGGGGAGATCTGGGCACAGATCCTGGAGGCTGTTTGTGTTTCTGGTGTTGCAAAACCAGCTCCCTCGGTGGCTGAAAGCGGGTGGCTGCAGCTGGAGGTCAGGAAGGGCTGATGCGAGTTGGGAGCAGAAGTGCTGGGGACGCTCCTTGGCTCCTGAGGGCAGCACCGTGGGGAGCAGCGGCAATTCTCGTGCTCTGTGCTCTGAGCTGGCTGCACCTGACCTGCGTGGCAAAGTATGCATTTACCTAAAAATCCATTAATAAAGTGTGTCTGCGAGCATCAGAGGAGGAAGGAAGCCTCGTGCTCCAGGCATGGCTTTGTTCCCAAAAGAGACCCCACTGCTGCAGGTGAGGCTGTTCCTTGGATCTGCTGCCAGCACCGGCAGAGGAGGGTGCCAGGCTGCCAGGGCTCACTTGGGCTGCAGGCAATGAGCCATGAGAACTTCAAAGGATCTTGGACCTTTTTCAAGGAAACTTTCCTATCTCATTTCAAAAAGATAGCAAGACTTGGCCCTATAAGACACATTTTATGAGTTTCTTTCCAGCTTTGTCAGTCCTTACGCTCAGGGGAGGGTTTTTTAAATCCCAGGAGCTGATGACCAAAAATCACCAAATCCCAGAAACATGCAGAGCTGATAGATCCATTTTGGTGCCCACCCAGAGCTCTGGAGATCTCCTGGGAGAGCAGTCCTCCAGTGCCTGGGGATCACATGGGCGAAATTCCCTTCCTTCCCTCCTGCTGCCCACTGGTGCTCCCCTCTCCTCCCCCAGACCATGCCTGTGCTCCTTGGAACAGGTGTGTCAGGATGGTACGGTCACTCCCACACCTCAAGGGGCAGGAGATGGGGAAGAGGCAGATCTATCAGATCAAGGGGTCTGGCAGGCTGCAGGTGGAAAAATTCCCCCCTGGACCTGGCTTTAGTGCCCCAGTCTGGGCAAGGAGACCCACTGGGGACATCCCCTCTGCATGGTGCCAGAGGCAGCAGTGTTGCATGGGTTGATGGATGCTGGTGGGCTCAGGGCTGCCTGGACCCCCCTTCCTGAAAGCTTCTGCAGCAGGTCACCATTCCGCATTGGGCAGGGCAGAAGGAAAGCCTAGGCTTTTACAGGGCTGTAAAGTGCCAGAAAACGGAAAGTTTTCCCGCTGTGCTGTAAATGGAGCTGAATGACCTGACCCAGATGAAAGGAGCCCTTGCCTGCGCCTTCCCCTCTGGCTTAAACCAACAGCAAAGTCAATTGTGAAATTCTGAGTGATTTAAGAGGTCTGATGGCTGTGGGATTCCAGTTGGTCTCACTCCCAGCAGGATCACCCGTGCCTGTGCCCTCCAAAAGCTCTTGCAAACCTTCTGTGGAAGTTCCATGTGCCTGGGGTTGTATAGAGCTGGGCTTGCTGCCTCCTCCTCACCCTGAGAGCACCCTCAGGGATGGGAATCTTGGGCACTCACTTTGGGTGCCCTGAGAGCGAGGTGGGGCTGTAACCAACTGAGGTATGGCATGAACCTGCTCTGAGCATGTCGACTGGGACTGTGGACCTTTAAAATCCTGTCTGTCTGCAAGTGACACTAAGCCCTGTGCTGGGTTGGCCTGGCTGCAGCTGGGGCTGAAACGCTTTTGTCTATATTTAGTGCATTTTTCAGATAACCCTAGTTCTATTTTTGGGCTATGTGCTGACTTAGGGCCCCTCTTTCCTCTTGTGCTCAACTGTATCACAGGTCAAAGCCTCTTCATTTTCGGGATCCTCAGGTACTTGAATATTTGGAAGGGGGTTAAGGAGAAGTCAGGCAAATAAGCTTTCTGGCTTCTTCCTTAATATTCAAAAAAATGTGAGGAAATTGGTTTTTAAGGCATTTTGGTGGAGCAGCTAAGTCTGGAAACTATGAAAGGTCTTTGCTAACTTTCAGAGAAGCAGAAACCTGGGCTTCATGTGGGAGAGAATGGGAGAAGGTGCAGGGGCATCTTCTGCCTGTGGTGGTTTGGTGTTTCTTGAGGGTTTCATCTCCATGTGCAACATGGAGAGAGCAGAGGGATCCAAGGGCAATTTCAGTGAAGGGTCCTTATAAGGCAGTGGTGGCTGGGCTCAGTGACAGCCACCCTCCTGGTGGGAGAGCTTGGCTGACAGGACCAGGGTGCCTGCCAAGACCTGGTGGAAATGCCTGAGAGCAGGAACCTTCAAAGCAGCCTGTGTTTTGCTCTTTTTAAGGTCAGCTCCTTGGAAAGCGCCATGCTTGGGTAGGCCACCATCCAAGGAGTAAAGTGACAGGCACACGTGTCTCCAGCATCCCCGTGCCAGGGTGGCAGGTCTCGCTGCTGTGATGGGACAGAGCAGTGTGGTGACACAGGGGCCTTCACCTGCCTAGGACGGTCCTGAGCAGTAGAGACACCGTGCTCTGGAGTGGAGCTGGGCACAGTGCAGTGCTCCTGCCAGTCATGCCAGACCGGTGCCACCACCAAGCCTGACCCAGGCAGGGCGAACGCTGCAGAGCTGCGTCTGGCTGCGTCTGCCACCACGCTCACGCTCAGTCTGCTCCCAGGACCCAGATGATGTAACCCAGAGGCACGGGGTTACCAGGGATTGTGTGTATTTTAAAACTCTGTGTATCAAAGGTCTTGGGATGGTGCCCAAAGAGCAAAGGAAAAACTTTCCCCTTGTCCTCTCCTCAAATTTGGAGTCCCATCTCCAATGTCACTGTGATCCTAATTCCTCTCCTGGCTCCAGGGGAGGGTGACATGGTCCTTCAGCAAGGTGCCAAGGTATACACAGCAGGACTCTGCCTCTCATAGTGTCTGAGGGAGGATATTTGAAATGCCACAGAGTCCTTGAGGGCTCTCAGTCCTGTCACCCAGCTCTGCAGTGTTTACCTCCACTCCAGCCTGGCGTGGTGAGACCGGATACACCCAGCCGAGGTCAGCCCCGGGCTCATGGAAGGGCAGAGCTGCTCTCTCCTATCTGCCTTGGGGGTGACCTTGGCCCCAGCCTGCGGTACCTGACACTGGCAGAGCCTGGCTCACCCAGCACCCCACCACGGCAGGACCCCTCTCCCTGCCTCTGTGCTGGACTGCTGGAGGGTGCCCTGCCAGCACAAGCAGGTGCTTGGTAGCACCCAGAGCAAACATGACTATTAACACTGCCCATCCATGACTGCCAGCACGTGGAGTGGCTTGTGCTCGGGTTTTCAGGAGCCGGCTGCACACGAGGCACAGCTCCGTACTGAGGGGCTCGCTCCTGGTCATGCACAAGGCAGCACGGCTGCAAGGCGGTCTGGTTTTGTGCCTGTGGGAGAGGGGCGGCAGGAGGAGAACCCGAGCCAGGATGAGACCAGGACTCTGCTGGCCTGATTCATCTGAGACCTGCAGGCACTGCAGCCCGATGTCCACCAGCTCATCTCCTGTCAGGCACCAGATGTGCAGTGGTGGGCTGGAAAGTTTCCCCACGATGGCCCTAATGTGGCTGTGCACTGCAGTGCTGCCTCCCCAGGCCTGTGCATGTGGCTGTGGCTCAGCCTGAGGGAATAACTACAAACCCCAAACACCCCCAGGTGCATAGAAAATGGAGCCTGGCCATTTGCAGCCAAATTCCAGGCCCCCTCTCTAGATCCCCACGCCATGCCTGGCTGGCTGTAGCCACGGTCCCACATCTTGCACTGTTCTGGTGTGGGAGCTGTGCTCCTTCTCCAACCGGGGCTGTGGCCATGACATATCCAGCCATGCCATTGGTATTGCCTCCGAGCAGAGTTGCTGGCCTGACTGGAAATAGCCCTAAGCTAATTTTAATCTGGGTGGTGGTGTATTTTTCAGGTCATTGGGGTGGGTGGTGGGCAGGGCTTGGAGGGGTGTCCCGGGGACATGCCGCGTGCAGGGATGTGCACACAGCAGCGTCTGCACAGACAGTGGGACTTGGGAGAAGCACCCTGGGTATGGTCACAGGGGATCTGTTCCCTTCGTCTCAGCACGAATCCAGACTGCGGATTAAGAGGAGACTTTAGTGTTCCCTTCCTCCCCTCAATATAGCGAAACCTACACAGGACAGGACATTTATAGCTGCCCTCCCTTATCAGGAGCTCTCTTGGGTTTCACTCCGGGGTAAAACCTGGGAGCAAACTCCGGTGCTGCTGAAGGCAGCTGAGAGGAGGTTGCAGAGTCCTCCTGCCCTGCACAGCCCCAGGGTCCCTGCAGGCTGGGGCCAGCACCGAGCAAGGTGGGGGCACAGTGGTGGTGCCAGGCAGCAGTAGCACCTGCCTCATGCCCCTCAGAGCCATCCCATTTCTCTGTGAGCATCAGGCACGGGAGGTCTCTTGGTTTGGCATCACAGCACTGCTGTCATCTGTGCCATGACACTCCAAAGACTCTGGCTGGTGCTACCACAGTCCTTACCACAGCCAGGGGAGCTCAACAGGGAAGAAGATCCCTCCTTTGGAGATGCCATATGGAAACTGGTAAACTTGCTCCAGGCTCTCCATCAGCTCCCCAGTTCCCTCATCTCCTTTTTTCATACCTGGCTTTATAATCTTGTTCCACAAAGGATATAAAATGATTCTCAACAGAGTACTGAGAGCAAGGGTCTCTCCAGGGAGAGACTGAACCAAAGAACCAAGTGGGCAGGGAGATCCCAGTGGGGCAGGAACCCTCCCAGCATCATGGACCAGGGAAGCATGTAGGGAAAGCTGCAGGTAGCTAGTCCCTGTCCCCAGGGAGACCCAGGCAATGCTGAGGCTCGGGGCTGTAGGAGCAGTGAGGTCCCTGCTCAGCCAGGGCAGCTGCAGAGCGCAGGTTCCCTCCTGGCTGCCTCTAACCTCTGGGACAGGGAGCTCAGACACCGTGGTGTGAGCTGGCCTCTCTCCTGGCTGGCATGTCATAGGCTGAAGACAAAAGAAGAGTCAAGATGACAGCACAAGGACAACCATCAGCCCAGCTGGAACAGATCCTCCAAGGCTGAGGGTACCACTGAGTGCTGGATAAGCCCGTCCTTGTCCCAGGGATCCTACTCCAGCACGAACAACTTAAGATGGTTGAAAATTCACCCATTAGGAAAGGGAAAGCAGAGCAGAGCTGGTGCTGGTGACCTGGCCAGGGCGGCTGAGCACAGCGTGGCCATCCCAAGGCTGCTCCCGCCAGCTCCTGCAGCGCAAGGTTCCCAGCCCCTTCCCGGGATGCTCTGGGGAGCCCTGCCCCTCCACATCGGGACAAAACCAAACTGCAGGGCAGAGAATGCCTCAGCAGAGGGTGACGGGTTCACTTTTCCCCACTTTACTCAGACCTTCTCGGATGAGGATGCTAATGGTGAGGCTGTGTGGTTTGGGTGGGAGCACAGGCATCCAGAGGAAAGCCTGATGCAGCAGCCTCGTCTCCACACCAGAACTGGGCTGTGTCACCGTGTCACCATGCCAGCACGGTGGTGTCCAGCAGCAGTGTCCCCTGTGGACACCGGCTGCTGGGGAAGGTGTGGTGTGACCCTGTATCACGAGGTACAAGGACCAAAGGGAAGGAGCATGTCTGGATGGCACCAGCAAAGTGCAGGAAAACTGGTCCACTTGGGACACAACACCTTGACCAATCTCCAGCAAGCCTTAGCTGAACAATCAAGGCTGGGCAACTACAGAAGAGTGATTTTCTACCCTGTAATTTTCCCATCTCCTGGAATGGAAGACTCAGGTTTCATTTTATTTGATTATGATTGTCCTGGCTTGAATTTGGGTGTAGGAAGTTCCTGCCTCTGTCCTAGGGAGGGATTTAAAATAAAATTGGTACAAATATATGGGACTATGAGCAGATGAAGATGAGGATTAAGTCCTCCATGGTCAGCACTGCCTTGTGCCTCAGCCCAGACAGGCTCACAGTTCAGGGTGTGCACTCCTGGGGCTCAAACAAATCCACACTGAACTGTGGGAGGCCTGGCCAGGTGATTGAATGGTTTCTCTTTTATTCAGCTTCAACCCAGCCTTTTTTCCACTCTTGACATAGAGGGCTGAGCCTCCCCAGCCTGGGTGGATCCCAGGGCTCAGCATTGCTCTGCAGCAGGACCGACCGCCAAAACCTCATCTTGCATAAGACAAATATGTGGCAGGAGTCAAAAGAGCCAGAAATGCTGTCGTGTGGGAGGTGGCAGCTTCCAGGGTTCATCCAACCCAGACACACACAGGGCCCCAGCAGCACCATGGCGTGACCTGCCCTGACCCAGTGGGCTCCAGCACCTTTAGTGATGAAGGCATGGCCAGGCTTGCACTTCTACTGGCCTGGGAGGATTTAACCTTGGTGTTAAAGAGGCCCTGAATGCTGATTCAAATGCTCATCTTACTTTTGGGGGACACAGACTTGAGGGCAACTTGGGAACACCCTTGAATAAAGCACCACTGACTGGGCAGAACACTGGGCACCTCATGGCACCAGTCTGGAGGGAGTCACTTCAACCCAGAAGCAGGCAGAAAAGCCAGAGACGTGTCATCCAAACCCTGGAAAATCCAACTGTCCTGATTTATAGAAGCTACAAAGCCATACCATCACTGAAGCTCCTCAGGAGTGTCAGAGTCTTTTGGGACTCTCGAGTGCCAAAGCTCCCAAGGGCTCCAGGGTCCTTGTCCAGCCTGCTTGGAGTCAGAAGTGCTACAGGAAGAGCAAGCCTTGAGCCGGGGTCCATTCCTTGCCTCCACACCAGATGTGCCCTCTGGGCTAATGCACACTCGATGGAGCTCACGGTTCCCTCTGTGGAGAACGACTCCCCCGTGGAGAACATCCTCCCTATGGAGAGCACACTACCCTGTGGAGTACATCCCTACCCTATGGAGTACATCCCTCCCCTATGGAGTACATCCCTCCCCTATGGGGCACATCCCACCTCTGTGGAGTACACACCACCCCTACGGAGAGCACCCCACCACTATGGAGCACATCTTCCTCCTGTGGAGGACATCCTACTCCTGTGGAGCACATCCCCCCACTATGGCTTATGGGATGAGCTCTCTTGGGGTGAGGCTGGGGGACCCTGGACGTAACAGCTGCTGCTGGGATCCAGAGGGGCGGGGAATGACGAGCCTCGGGGGATTGCGAAGGGCAGGGAGCAGGGAGAACTGGCCGTTCCCCGGCAGTGGAGGGGCGCGGGGCAGCAGGGTGGGCAGGCTCCTTCTCTTGGCATGGTGTGGAAGGTGGAAGCTGGGTATCAGTCACTTTTGAGGAGACCCATCAGGAGCCATGGTGGCTATTACTGGGGCAGCAGCTGCGTTCCCCCCTCCCTCCTTCTGCAGTGCAGGCAGGGAGAGTGCAAACCTTTGCCTGCTCTCCTTGCCTGTGACAGCTGCCCGCTCCCACCGCCGGGCTCTGGCGGAGGGGAGGTGCCGGGGGGGTGGCAGTGGCGGGGGGTGGCAGTGGCAGGGGGTGACAGGAGGCTGCCGTGTCCAGCCCCACGCCGTGCTCTCGCCTCACAGGCACTGACCCCGGCTGCTGCACCCTGGCCGGCAAGGTTACTCCATGCTGAGACACACACCCCAAAATCGCCTTGGGTCAAATTACTGGGCTCATCTCACCAGCTGCTATTTCCTTCTGTCCCCAAGCCAAGCGAGGAGCTGGTGGAAAACAAGGAGGTGTCAGTCCAGGATGCCCTGAGTCAGAGCGCCGCCGGGCTGGGATCACGGGGCTGCTCGTGGAGGGGCTCAGCAGCGTCCCCAGCCAGGAGGGACACCCCGCCCCGGCGGGCGCTGCTGCGAAAGGCGGCCAGCCTCTCCTCTGATCACTCCCCAGATATCTGCCTCTCTGGGCAGCCTTCCCGACCGGACACTGCTGCCTGGCCCAAAGCCGGTTTGCAGCTCTGTTTTTCAAAGTTCTTTTGGTGTCTCCTGGCAGAAAGCTGCTGGTGACCCAAATTCTAAATATAGAAGCAAGTCCATTTTTTATGTGACAAATACAAAACCTCTGTCCCACGTTCATCTTTGGGAAATAGGTCTTTTTGTCAGAGAAGTGCAAATATAATACCCAGATTTCTTTCCAGTGAGGTCACCTCCTGGCTGTGGTCATTCCCAGAGGGCACTCATGGTATTTGTTCTAGGTAAACTCCTCCATGCTCCTTCACTGCTGGAAAGCCACACTCAAAGCCTCAGGCAAATCCCAGGCTCTTCATGGACCACCCCCATCTCAGGTGCTGGGCAGTTTCTCTGGGATGGAAGTGCGTTATGAGGCCAGCCTGCTGCCCTCTCCCATGGCAGAGCAGCTGGGGAGCCAGGCCCCGTCTCTTCCCCTCATCCTCGGGTGCTACGTGGGCTGTGGGTATTTGTGGGTGGCACAAGGAGGTTCTATCGGACTGAGGCCTATGGGCTATGGTTTTATGGCTGGGTGGTTGCCCCACAGCTATGGTCATCAACCATCTGCTCTGCACCTCGCTCAGGTTACTATCTCTCATCCAGGCCATGCCCCACAGAGCAGCTCCTCCCCACTGCAGAGCACATCCCTGTCTCACAGGTGTCCCGGGGAGGAACTGTCTCCAGCCTTGAAATAACCACAGGTTCCCTGAGTGCCTCACAGATCTTCTCCAGTGCAGGCCAGGGGGCTGGGCAGAGGTCTCTGTGCCCACGGGGGGCTGGGAGCCGATGCAAAGCCCTGTGCAGGGAGAATTGGGGTGCTGGGAGCAGTGGGGTCCCGGCCACCAGGCAGCAAGTGACCAAAGTTGGTAACAACCCATATTTACCACTCAGCTCTGCCACATCGCATCCACACAGCCCTGCCTCCGGCAGGGGCTGAGCCGAACCCTTCACCTGGGCATGTGTCTGGCGGACACAGCTATGTCTCCCTGCCAGCATCCCTTTGATGTCAGCAGAGAGGAGAAAGGAAGAGGGAGGAGACACTGCTGTGGAGTCCTGTGGACCTGGGATGGAGACCACCTGAGCCAGCCGGGTCTCGGGCATCTCTGGGAGGTGCAAGGCAGTGGGGGAGAAGCCACCCTGAGCCCGTGCCTCATGGACCTTACTGTGGCCACCAAACCCCAGCAAGACCCCTGAGGTTTCTCAGGGACTGGTAGTCTTTCCCAGTTTAAGTAAGGAGCACACCTCTTGTCCCCAGTGCCAGCACTCAAGGGACCAGAGGGGCTCTCAAGGAGATCGATGAAGATTTGTATTGACATGAAAGAGTGCATGTTGCATCTTCTTAATCTACAACACAGACAAACACCTTCAGGGAGGAGCTTCCAGGCAAATCCATCCCAAGGGACAAGCAGCATGGAAACAGCCACCCGAGGACCTGAGGTGTGGCACATACAGACAGCAGAGGTGTGTGTGGGTGATTGGTGGCACCTCCCAGTCTGCTTCACTGCTGCTGGGTGGGTGTCTGGGCACATCCCTGGGGCCCTGGAGCAGGTGCCCCAAGGGCTCTCAGTGGCATGGGGGAGGCTGGGACAGGGTGGCTTGGGGAAGAATGAGCAGCTTCTGCTCATTCATGAAGACCCTGAGATTAGCTCAGCTGGTCAGAGCATGGTGCCAATAACACCAAGGTGAGGTCTTGATCCCTGTATGGGCCATTCACTTCATAGTTGGACTCGATGAACCTTTTGGGTCCCTTCCAGCTCAGTATATTCTGTGATTCATTTCCCTGTTTTCTGCTGTTTGGCACAGAGCCTGTGTTGAAGGACTGTCTCTACACCGCACATGTACTTCTTCATTAACTGCTCTTCCCAGCCCCGGCTAACGAGCAGCCAGCTCACGGTGTGGCAGCAAGCCCTGTGGCTCACTCAGATTGTGGCCTTCAGGCAGCTGGGAGCTGCAAGGACTGAGCTGGCTGCTGACCCATAGCCCCAGGACATGGCTGGGAAATGCTTCTTCAGGTGCTCAGCAGTTACCTGGTGACTTCAGCATCACCAGGAGGAATGGCTGGGGCAGAGCTCCCTGGGATTAGGAAAAACTCATGTCAGGGATGCCAGGACCAGCATCTGCTTGGGATGCAGCAAGATCACCCTAGGGACCTGCAGGGAAATCAGGATGGGCAGCTGGGGCTGGAGGGGTGTCCTGGGACCCCCTTCTCAGTCACTGCCAAATGCTGGAGACATGTTCTTGGAGGACTTTGCAAACATCCAAACATACTGTTATTTCCTGATCTCTTATTTTTTTAGACATTTTGGGCAGCTGGACCAAGCATATTTTTTTTAAAATAAAGGACAGGTAAATGAGGTTTGGAGCTAGATGATCTTTAAGGGCCCTTGCAACCCAAACCATGCTATAATGAGCACCCTGCCTACTTTGCATGCCATTTGTTGGGCGAAATGAAGCATGTGCATTACACACTGGCCCTGCACCTTGCCAGAGGCTCTCAGTGCTGCTCTCAAAACCTCCTGGATGAAACAGAAGCCACTGTGATCACCTTCCTATTTTCAGCAGTCACCCAAATTCATGGGGTGCCTCCAGTTACATGCCTGAGCAGCAGAGCCCGAGGCACCTGCTGGGCTGGGCTCGTGCTGTAACACACCAAGGCCCCAGTCAACTCTCCATTACCTGCAGGCAGGTGAGGTGCAGTCAGCTGCTCGTGCATCCTCTCCAGGCATAGCCACCTCAGGCTTTGCAGCTCAACTCGGCGTGACTTTCCCAGCGACCCGAGAGCCAGGGCCATCCAGGAGTCAGAGCCAGGTGATGCCCTGTGTCCCCCCATCCCACCTCAGGATGCCACAGCGAAGGCACTCCGGTTTCCTTTCCCTTACTCAGTGTCAGCAGACACTGCTGTCCCTGGGGGCCGAGGGGGGTCCCTCCAGGCTTTCCTTGTTATCCCCATGCACAGACAGAAGACACAGTGACGTGGACCCCAGCTCAGCACCGCAGGCTTGTAGGCACACGGGGGCTGGGCCACCACATCTTCCTGCCTGCTGCGCCCTGTGCCAGCAAGATTAAAGTCATGTCCCGCTGTCACACGGCCCAGCTGTCACACACCGCCAGAGCCCCCGAGCACAACCCCCAGCCGCGCACAGCAGGGCCTGGCAGCCACTGCTGATGGCCTCAGGCTGGTGAGAAGCTCCTTCCTCTTCATTGTCTGTGCTGCAGCTTTTCCAGCGGTGAATCCCTGCGGCTACATGCTGCCCTGGGAGGGGACTGCCACCCCCTTTTGGCAGCAGAAGACCAGGGCAGGGTGCAGCAGAGACTGAAGCATTGCCCATCCCCGTGGGAATGCCATTTAAACCTGCCCTTTAGGGCATATACCAGCACAAATGGGGCAGTTTACCCTGGAACGTGTTTCACCCTAACAAGATTCATTCCGCTGCATTTATTTATATCCCCTCCTCTATAGCAGCGGGATTAAAGGTTAATTTCTGCACTCCCGCTGCAGCCAGCAGGAGCCATCTTGTAATCACTCCATGTGAAAGCAGAACATGTAGAAGCGGCAGAAAATGAACCTGCATGGGCAGCAGGGGCTCTTGGCTTCAGGCGGGGACCAGGCTGGGGGTCAAGGGTGGTTATGCTGTAACTTCTGTGCGTCTTCTGCAGATCGTCTCCCGCTACACCCAGCAGTGCTGGGCACCTCCAGCTCCTTGGGCATTAACTGAAACTGCCATGGCCAGCTCAAAATACCCTCCATGGACATCCCAAATGAGTGGATTTTCTGCTTAGGACTGTTTCAAGCTTCACAGGCTTCTGCTCCCCTCCTGGCAAAGTGGAGTGGGAGCTCTGCAGGGTGGCAGCTCTCCTCCCAAAATGGTTTACACTCTTCTGCAAGATCCTTTAATTACAGAAGACTAAATGTTATTTAATTCGTGACCTCGTGTTGAATAAGACACAATTAAATTCTACCTCTTGTGAATTTACAATGGGGAATTCTCACCTGTGATGCCAGATGAGTCCTAACTGTTCCATGCATGACTCAGACACCCAAACTGCTCCATTAATGACTGTTTTAATAAATGTTCTTTCTTTACAGACAATATCCTGCCGTGTGACAAGCCTGGCACAATGTCAAACCAAACCTTGGTCCCATGGTCAGCCCATGCTGACGACGAAGGCAAACCTGGTGATGCCAAGCATCCCGAGGGGCTGTGACACTCCTGGGATGTTCCTGGTGCCGGTCTTCACGAACCTCCTGAGCCCCCTCTGTGTCGCCGGTGGGTAATGGTTGGGTGGCACATCCAGGGGTTCCAGCCCCAGCCCCCATTCGTGTCCCACCAAAGTTTCGCTTTGGATGAAGCCTCTGCAGCGCAGCAGGGAGAAGGGAGTGGGTGCCTGGGAAGCCTCAAGCCTCTGTCCCTTCCCTTCGGCAGGCGCCAGCACATTCCCCCGCACCCTTCCTGTCCCCCCCCGCGTCCTCGGGGCGCTGCGGGCGGGACTGGGCTCTATCGCTTTTTTTTTTTTTCAATGGCTTCAGCTCTTAATTTTCGTCCATCTCCGTCCTCCCGTTCCCGTTGTATGTCGGTGCCGGCGCTCTCCTCTTCCCCCGCACTCCCAGGGGTCTCAGCCCTTTCCCTTCTTCCCCCGCGTCCCCGGGAGTCCCCAGCCCCTCGCCGCTCCTTGCCCGGGGCTCTGCCGCCTCCTCGGCCCCGTGGCACGGAGGAACCCGAACGGGCCCGGCCTCGCCCACTCGCGTCCCCCCGAGACCCGGCTCCCTGCCCGGGACCCCCGTCCCCACCCCGGGGCGGGCCCCGCCCTCCCTGCGCCCGCTCCCATTGGCTGCGGCGGCGGGGGGCGGGGCCACATTGTGACGTCACGATCAGCTGTCGGAAGGTGCCGATTTGTGCAGGGGAGCGGCGCGCGCTCGGCAGAACCGCGGGGTCCGCACCGGCACCGGCACCGCACCGGCACCGCACCGGCACCGCACCGGCACTACCTCAGCGCCTTCCGCCGCCCGGGACACGCAGGGCCGGTGAGTCCCCGCGGGACGCGGTCGGGGCCGCGGGGCTGGGGCTTGGCGGGCTCGCAGCGCCCGTGCGGGAGGGGGCCCTGCGGGGCGGGGGGGGATGGGGGCGCCCCGGGACCCCTCGGCTTCGGCCCCCCCGCGCCTGTTGTTTGTTTCTTCATCACCGGATTAAGATTCGCGGTCGTTCCCCGCTCCCATTGGTTGCGCTGTGCTGACGTCGCCTCATTTGCATATGACATTGAGACGTCACGGCGCTTCCCCCCGTTGTCCCGCCGTGACCCCGCCGGCCGGGGGGCGGTGGCGGCCGTGGGACGCGGGACTTGCCCGCCGCGGTCACGCGTGGCTGGCCCCCGTGTCCCTCCCGCGCCAGTCGCTGCTGTGGCTTCTCTCAGCGGGAAACGTGGATGTGTCTCCTCCCCCCGTGATGTTCAGACGCTCTTCGGGTGCAAAATGTGGCTTTTTGGGAAAGGAATGTGAATATATAAATATAAGTATGTGTCAATGTATGAAATATGTCATAGAATCACGGAATGAGTCGGGTTGGGAGTGACCTTAAAAATCATCTCGTTCTAACGCCCTGCAGGCGGATGTCCTGGCAGGAACACCTTCCTATACTATATATTATATACTGTGTATATAGTATACTGTATCAAATGAATTTGTGTAAAGAATGTATATAAATTTAAATCTCTAATACAGAAAAGTATTATCTATTGAACTTATTTCCAGCCAATCCTTGGTGCTTTGGAATCCCTCTGTCTTTAGATCTCAACTGTCTGTGTAAATCCCACCAGTTTTAATGAGATTCAGACGTATGCTTTGATATTTTTATCGAGTTTAGTTGTGCTGCCCAGGAAGGGGCTGTGCCTGGCAGGGGGAGGGTGCTGGCAGTGCCAGGCTGAGGTTTGTGCCATGGGCCAACTCCACCACATCCCAGGATGCTGAACCCAGGAGTCCCTTTGGTACCAAACACAGCATCTCCTTCTGTTATTGCTGCTCTAAGGGCACTTCCTTTGAGACAGCTCCAAAAAGTCATAAGTCCTAAAAGGGCAACTTTCCTCTGGATTTCATGTGTCTCACATCAGCTTGGCTGAGCCTGGTAGGCCCTGGAAACTAATCCTGCTCCCATCTGGGGGGACTCATTGTGGAAAAACTTGGACTTTGTGGAGCGTAGAAACAGGTTAAAAAGGGCATTATTGCTCTTGTAATTCTTTTATGCATATACATGTGCATATTTGTGTAGGGGAACTACAGCCCTGCTCAGAGCACCTGAGCAGAGACTGGCACCCTGGCATCCCAAAATAGTGCATTAAACTGTCTCCCTTGAGCCCAGCAATATCCAGTGCTGAAGTGGCACCAACGAGGGCTGAGCTGGACAAGGGCCAAGTGCTGTTGCTTGTTTTTGGCCAAGGTTTTGCTGGGAAAAAAACCCTCCCAGAAACAGGTGTTGGGCTCTGGTACAGGACTGTGCTGGATCTCCTTTCCCACCGGGCTTAATCTACAGAGTGCCAAGAACTGTGTTGTTTTGCTCTAAAATAAATCTTTCCTCTCCTTTTATATTTCCTCCCCCCCAAAACACCACCCCTCTCTCCCCTCCTAAACAACAAACCTACAACAAAAGAAGACAAAAGCTGTCTGCTATAGCTCACTGTTGCTGCTGGGAACCCGTTGCATTAAACTTCTGCTTATCTGGCTAAGCACAAAAGAAAAAATATGAAAAAGTTTTTTTCCCCAGATAATAAAATGGTAACACCTGCTCCTAATAAGACTGGAAAACCCTGTGACATAAACTTGTATCTAAGGGGTTTTAAATGCTGACTGCACGCCAGTCCTGCTCTGGCGAGGGGGGCCCTGAGCGGGCTTGGGGGGAGCTGTGGGGGTTTTTGCAGTGTCAGACTCTGGTGTGCCAGGTGCCGTTCAGCCTCTGTGATTTATGGAGGCTGTAGGTTGGGCTGCTCCCCTCCCAGTGTGCAGCTCCTTGGGATGCTTCGCTCCTTGGGATGCTTCGCTCCTCAGGGTGCTTCACTCAGCGCATCTCAGAGAGGAAAGTTCTAAAATTTCATTGCACAGCTCATGGCAAATCTAAAATTTCCTGGATCCTGCCAGCTACTGGCAGATTTTCCAGGACTGTGTGTGATGATATCAAACAGCACAAGGTCACATTTGTCCTTGGGGTAAGGACCTTCCTGCAGCAGTGACACGAGAGCCGGCGTGGATGCAGAGACCAGCTCTGGGAAAAACATCCCCCCCTCATTCTGCAGGGTCTCCCTCCTTCAGGCGGGATCTAGAGGAGCATGTGGGAACTCCAGTCCCCGCTGAGACACTGGACTGGCTGAGGAAAGCCCTTCCAGGTCCTGTCTCAGTCTACCATTAAAAAGAAGAGTCTCATGATGAAGAGTTTTTTTGGGATTTTTCGAACTGCTCTCTGCTTTCCCCCCCTCTACTCCCCTGATCTGCCATGGAAGAGGCTCTGGCTGTGAAGCAGCCTCTGTTTTGCTGGAATCAGTCTGTCTGTGTTGGCAGCACTTCAGAGTGCAGCTCTGCCCCTGTGCCCAGGGCTCCCCCAAGGGAATCCCATCAATGGGCCTCCTGGCAAAGCAACGGGATCAGCTGAACCTGTAGCACAGTTGTTGTGGGACCAAATGCGTTAATTCAGCCCCCCCAAACTGTCCCAGGCTGGTCCCTGCCAGCTCTGGTCCCTCCCTTGGTGGGGATGGGTAGAGGACTGCACAGGGACGATTTGCTGGTCATTTCTGGGGTGATGAGCAGAGCTCCCCTGAGCTGCCCAGCTGCCGGATCCCCTTCTCCTGTATTTTGTGTTTCTGTGCCAGGTTTAGGATTTTTGTACATCCGGCAGAGCAAGCCTGTGAAACGCTTGTCTAATTTAGGTAAAATGAGTTGAAAATCCCATTTCCCAAGTGGGTTGGAGGAAGGCACCTGATTTGTACCTCTGCCGCCTGCCGGGATGACTGCGCGGGGTATTCTTAGCTCTGCCGAGGAAGGACTGCTCCTGCTGCCTGTCAGCAGCATCCCTCCCGCCGCCAAGTATTTATGGAAAGTTTCAGGGAGCCTGTTGCCATTTCCAAGGGGAGTTGCTGTTGTTCTTGCAGACTGTGACTTTTGAGAGCTGCCAGTCCTGCGACGCTGCAGCTCCTGCCCCGGCGAGCTCCTGGCGCATCCTGGGGCTTTGCTGCCGATCCTGTTCCCTATTCTTAGCTCCTGGGGTTATTTGCAGCCACAGTGACTCAGAAAACTAATTATTGTGTCGAGGTTTCTGAAGGGGAAAAAATAACTTGATGCATTGTGGTTTCCTTACTTCCACTTTAACTTTTAATATTTTTAATACCTTCTGGCTTGTTGTAAAAGGCGGTTGGACTTTCTGGAAGGATTCTGATAAACATAATTAATTTAGAAACTCATCTGTCCCCAAGTGAGTGTCCCTGGTGGGCTGTCCCCTTGTGCTGGCAGTGCCTGGGACGGGGTTGACAAGCTGAGTCGGGGGTTTGTGGAAGCCTGGGAAGGATGGCAGCTGTCCTGTGGAGGTGGCCCCAGCTCTGGCAGGGGACAGGGGTCAGTGTGTGGTTTCTGGGGCAGCTCAGCACCAAGGATGTGGTGGACAAGCAGTCCCCTTGTGTCCCGAGGGTGGGCACCTGGGACACGCCTCCCCCACAGATGTGGGGCACCTGCAGACACAGGAAAGCTGGGAGAAGGGACCTGAGGGGAAGAGGAGCCACCTCCTGGTCCAAACTGGTTCCGTGGGCACCACCTCTGCCTGGTGGCGAAGCACAGCACGGACTGCAGTCCCGTCAGGGACACGGCTGCGTCCCTCCTGCGCTGCAGTTCCCGTCGAGGCTGCCGGCCCTCCAGCCCCTGGTGTAAATGGGGTAAATGTTTGCTGCGGGGAAAGCAGAAGCTTTCCAAATACCTGGATAAACTTCAGAGCTTGATCTGCTCCTGGCTGCCCCAGCCAGAGAAGTGCTTGGTGGAACCTGAGGCGGCACGTGGCCATCTCACTGTCTGGGTAGGAGCTGGTCAAGGAATCTTTTGCCTTGCGAAGGGCTGAGCAGGTCACTGCGAGCCCTCCATGATGAGCTGATGGAGGAGCTTGGTGGCCGCCAGGGAGGGTCTGGAGCAGCTCAAGGCCAGGAGCTGCTCCCTTCTAGGGAGGTGGGAGATTTCAGATTCACAGACTGGTTGGGGTTGGAA
>VWPU01015001.1:0-88688 GCA_013398955.1 Callaeas wilsoni
GGGAAGCTGGAATCCTTCGGGACCGGAGGGCGGGAATCTGGAATCCTTCGGGACGGGAGGGCGGGAAGCTGGAATCCTTCGGGACGGGAGGGAGGAAAGCCGGAATCCTCCGGGGCAGGAGAGGCAGGGAAAGAAAGGTCCGCGCAGCCAGGGGCTCCCCCGGGCAGCGTCGGCCGTCGCCGCGCCGGGAGAAGCCCGTCCCGGTGGGGAAGCGTTTCCTGAAGGCCCTGTCGTGAGGGCATGGCCTGTTGTACTTGGGTTTCGTAATCGCTGGGGTAGGAAAAAGAGCAGGCAGGGTGTCTTGTGTTCATTATTTCCGGAAATGAGGACCGGCGTGAGTAATATGCAATTAATTAAAGTCAGAAGTGACTCTGTAAAAGTGAAGTACGTTCAGTGAAGGGAAGTGTTCTTGTACTGCTTAATTGAGGCTCAGTATTCATACACAGTGTTTATCTTTACAGGTTTGATGGGTTATCTCCCAAGAAAATTGTGAATATAATTAATTTGCAATGCACTGAGTATTGTTTTTCTGTAAGAAAGATTGAGTTTTCTCTTTCAAAACCTACCCTCTCAGTACGGAATATGTAATGACCGTATCTCAGTACCTGTATGAGAGAAAAGATGAGAAGCCTCAAGTAAAGGAAATCCTACATTTAATCTAATAGTGATCATAAAATATGAGATTTAAAGAAGAAGCTTGTGTTAAAGGTCATCAAGAGTCCATATCCTGTTTGGCTTTTGAGGAACAAGAACTTAGCTGAAGATGTTTATTTCTTATTTTTAATACACACTTCATTTTTCACCTGTGATTTCAATGCCAAAGTATTGATAGTTGGTCTTCACTAGTATGCTTGATACTGGGGAAAAATAGTGCTCGAATCCAGTTGTGACATAATGCACATGACATCAAAGAGGAGGAAGGAGAGGAAAAACTTAAAAAAAGAGGGAAGTTGATCTGATACCCCCCAGTCCTCCAGTTGTACTGTATTGTTGTATAGCTGACTGTCATAATTGTTGTATGAAAAAAATTGAGATGATAAATTCTGGTTTGGGATTCTCAAAAAAAATTTTCATTATGGTGGACCATTTCTTTAAGTAGCTGACTGACATTTGTTCCTTTTTCAGATGATGTTACAGCTTACTTGAAGCCTAGATGGATGAAAAAGAAGTGAAAAGGGAGGCAGTGTTCTCCAGTTACAGAATCTTTTTCTCTATTTTCCCTTGAAATAATCTTTACAAAATTTTCAATAGACTACTAATTATTCTAAAATTTAGGTTTTTCTTCCCCCCATTGTTCTTAACAGTATTCTTCATGGCTTTCAGTTTCTGTTATTTTTGTTCATAAGTTCTTATGGGTTATCCTAAGGGTAAGCCTTGATTGCCTGTTTTACAGCTAGCTATAGTATTTTTCTAGAGTAGCTTTCATTCATGCAATTCTAGAACTTGTAAATGAGCATAAAGAAGACTATCAGCTGCCCCCAAATCCATAAACTAATTTTAATGTGTGTGCTTGACTGCTAGCCAAGGCCTTGGCTTCTGCTCAATCAGAAATTAAGTGGTTTATACCCATTTCACACTCTCGAGTTCTTGTGCACTGAGTTAAGGGAATTATCTTGCCAAACACGGTGATGTTAAGTAGAAGTAATTGGGTAAGGGCTTTGGGGGGGTTTTATGTTCTCTTTGATGTAAGCCTTCTGCTTATTTTTTAGATATGCTCCTCTCCCTGTGAAGTTGGTACTCTGAGGGACCTCCACTTACACACAGTTCTGTATTTATTAGAAAAGTAAATACTAGCTTTTGTTATGTTTTGAATAAGTAGAGTTGCTAGGGAATAATTTAACAAAAGGAGATCTCACGACCTCTTAGTTCAGAGTGCTACTATCTTTCTGGAGCCCTTTTCCCAGAATGTTTTATTCAGCATAGGTCTGCATTGTGTTTCATCCCTCTCCAAAGACATCACTGTGAATGTCACTTAGCCAGGAGAGATCATTTAAAGTCCAGTTGTGTTTTAGATTTTGTAAATCCCTTTTTATGAGATACTTTAAATAATCATATAGCTGAAACACTTTCTTGATGTTTCGGTTAACCTGTCAAAGTTCAGTTTGGCACAGAGTGGTGTGAGGGCATGTGTTTAGTCTCTTCTTTCTCTGAGCACTTTCCCTTCTTGGTAGGATATAGCCCCAACCCTTTAGTTACAGTGATTCAAGTCAGTTTGGGCATTCTTCGAATCACATACTTGGTTTGCGTGTTTGCTTTGACAATCGACAGTTCTGGGCACTATTTGCAGTGTTGTCAAAGTATGAGAGAGGTGTGTGGGTTACATCAAGAGTGTGTGTTCCTCCCTCCCTCCTGACTTTGAGATGGTAGCCTTAAAGATGATCCTCATTCTTTCCAAGAACAAGCCAAAATTGCTAACTTGTAATGTGCCACATACAGACTATTCAAAACCAGCAATTTATCTTTGGTAAATAGCACCTTGTAGGTTTCTAAAGTACAGTTTTATCATGTGCTGGCATTGTTTTCACTCAAACAGTGTGACCTCTTTATGACAAGCTAACTGCAAGCCTCTAATACATGGTTTTAGTTATAAAAATAATGATTAACTAAACACTTGCCTTCTAATGTTTGTCTTCTGAAAGTGCTGGTACTAGTGTTGCTAGGAGATGTCTTGCAGCTTGCAGTTACCTGTGATGTATATTTCTGCATGGCTCTACATCACAGGAGGGGTGTCTTAGACTTAAGCTGCAGTCTTTGGTAAGAAGAGCCCAAGAAGAAAAGTACTGTGCCCCTTGTATTTTGATAGGCTAATCATTGCATTTGAGATGTTCCAGTGCTCTGGTTTTCAAGTCGTAGCAATGATAGGTGAGAGAGTTTGAGGAAATTTCTTTCAATTTGATCTTTTGTTTGAAATTTTCAAAGCTTAAATACATGTGTGGAGAGAGAGATGTCTGCCTTTCTTTTCTTTGAGCTGAAAAGCACAGAAATTCCCCTGTTGTGTCTTATACTGTCTGAGCAGGCTTTCACCCATAAGCAGGCAAGAGAAAATGATGAATCCCCTTTTTTCTCTTCCTCCTTCCCCCAAATATACCCTTCAGGGCAGGGAAAGGAGCAACCTTTTTTGGCACTTTTATATATTATATCTAAAGGAAAAGTTCTTGAACCCATCTCCTGTCAGTTTTCAGAAGGCTTTCATAAGACATAATCTCAAGAGAAAATTAGCAGGGAACTGTTGGAATGGCCTCAGATCTTTGGTGGTAAATGTTGCAACAGGAGGTAAACTTATGGTGATAACGGTACGGTCAGAAATTAATGCCTGCAGAGGATATTACCAAATAGGAAGCTACTGAGCACTTGTCATCAGCAGAAGTACAAAATAACTTAGATTAGAGGCTGGCAGTTATCACAGTCATCATAAAAAAGATTATGTTGTTTGGGTGAGAAGAATGGCAGTACATGATATACCTGAACATTAGAAATATACAAGGTGTTATCTATAAAGGATAAATTGCTCTGTCTTTGAATTGCTCAGTGCTCTGAATATCTCAGCCTTCTTATCTAAAAATGAAATTTGCAACCTCGCTTGTACGCCTTTTCCTTGAAAGGAAATGTTGCATGTATAGATTCCTGGAAAGCACTTAACACTGATGGTTTTACTATCAAAATATTAGTGAATGTGTAGTCTTAGCCACATTCTGAGCCAGGTTACTTTAAACTTGTGCACAGTAAAATAATACAATTTTTAGTAACTTTAGGTCTGTGATGTTTGCTGATGGCTGTTGTTTGCTATAGTTTCAGCAGTGAAGCATCCTGCAAAAAAAGGGAGGATTATTTGGAATGGCCTGAATATTTTATGGCAGTAGCTTTTCTGTCAGCACAAAGAAGCAAGGATCCAAGCTCTCAGGTAAGAAGGCAACATATAATAATAAGATAACCTAATCTATATTGCATATCACATCAGATGTCCATGTAGCACTTTCAGGGATTTCTTAATAAAAATTATTTCGGTATATAGCTATTCAGTTTTTAACGTAGTCAGCACCTTCTGTTACAGAAATTCTCTTATTGGACCTGACCTCATGTGTATAATTCTGTGTACATTTGTAGCTTGGAGTTTTATAAATCATCTTTTCATCTGGAAGTTAAAATAACACATGCATTTTGTCTCCTTTTTCCAGTAAATATAGGCACTTTTAGAGGGGGGTAAAACTGCTGGAAATTTTAGGTTGTAATTTTTTAAGACACAGCATTTTACAAGTTTCTTTTCCTCACTTGTAAGAGTGTTTGTTTCTTTGTTTGTTATTGGGTTGACTGGAGTTTTCTTCTAGTTTGTTCCTCCCTCAGGATCCCCTTTTCCCTATGCTTCACTATCTGTTCCCATTTTTCACATCTTTCCTGTGCCTCTGTTCAATATTGTTTAATATTGATTTCAAGTGATTGATACAGCTCCTGAAACATGCTATTCTGCAGGATCCAATCGTCCTTTTAGACTTCCTTTGTGTGAAAAAAATCAAGAAGCAAATCCCAGAAAAACAATCTGTTCACTTACTTGCTGCCTTCTGTACTTTATGGCACTTAGCTCTCTGAAGGTTATTCACTTGGAGCTAAATTTTTGTTATCCAAGGGCTGGTTGATAAACACATTGTGTGAATTAAAATTAGCACTACTGCCATTTCAACAAATAATACGGGCAGAAAACAAAAAATGGAACACTTCATCATTCTTTAAGAAGAGTCCGTTTGTAGACTTGGTTGAAGCAATAAAGGGTGGGAGTTAAAAGGTTTGGAATTTTAGTGCATGTTTTTGTAAACAAGCCACAAAGGCTCGTGAGGCCTGCATGAGCCAACACTTGTATTTCTGTTACATCTTTCATAACTGTTCTTTTGCTCCTGTTGCTCATACTGCTGCTGGAAAAGCTAGTTTGGGGAATTGAACTGACATGTTTACTAGGGTTCATTCAGTGCTGTTTCTGCTCCCTGAACTAGGTTCATTTCGTAAGCGGACAAGGATCAGTGCTGGCAGGCTGGGATGGGAACAGCACGACCAAAGGGGTAGCAGAGTTACATCTGCCCTGATTTATTTCAAAGCCCCACCAGTTAGGTACAGTTGTAGCCTTGCTCACTAGATGGTGTGACTTAATATGTTGAGTAAAGCTTGTATCTCTTAAATGAAAATTGTAGGACTGTCTACTCATGTCTCATCTTTGTTGTTGACACATTGTTTTGCATGCTGTTGGTACTATATAAATCTGATTTTATTTAGGTTGGTGCCTGCATTGTAAATTCAGAAAACAAGATTGTTGGAATTGGCTACAATGGGATGCCTAATGGTTGCAGCGATGATGTACTACCTTGGACAAGAACAGGAGCAAATAGACTAGACACCAAATATCCTTATGGTAAGGCTTCTCGTGGTTGACAGGTTAGACTTGTGATGTCTGTATCTGTGAAAGTTCAGCTGGTAAAGTATTGATCAGTTTTTCTTCTACTCACTTGATATTGTTAATGTGCCCCTATGTGGTACACCAGGATAAAAATCACAGTCCTTTTGAACGACTGACTTCCTGGTGAAATAGGTTCATAGATATCAGCCATTTTGGATTGGGTAGTGGAAGCTTGTAAATATGAAGCAGCTCATTAGCACACAGTTGCAGTGTGTGCAGATGATTGCTGCTTCTGTGTGTTTGTCTCCACAGAAATTACAGAGTGTGTATATGCAAAACAAGTAATTGAGTCTAAAATGCATGTATTAAAATTGTAAATTCCAATGGTTGTGGGAAATACCCATTTCAGGTGTTGGTGGCATAGGTTATACATATGATGAAGAAGCTGAGTATTTGTCTCCAAGTTTGTGTGCCATGGGTCTGCCCTTCTATGGGTGAGGTGACTTTCATTGTTTATTTCAGCCTCTGATTTGATTCATATTTACTAAAGGGACAAAAGGAATGAAGAACACAGATGGTTTCATGGTAAATGTGGTTGAGTGCTGCTTTGGATCTTGCCTTTGTCTTTGCAGTAGGCATAGTTTGGCCTTCTGTAAGTGTGCTTTGAAGGGCCCTCCGTGAAATTTGGTGGACCTATCAGCAGGGCTGACTCCTCTGGATCAGGTGTGGTTTGTAGGAAACAAGGAGACTGGGCTGCATCGGGCTTCACGCCACGAGTGCTGTCTGCTGCGCGTGGCAGTGGGCTGAGAGCTGCCTCGTGGCCTGTAATGGCTGATGTGGGGGAGGAACCTTGGTTAGGACTGATAAGAGACCACAGAGTCCCCATGCTTCCTTAAGTCCCCCTTTGCCTTTCTGTACCCACTCTGGCTCCTGTTGCACCTCTCTGTGTGACACCAATGCGACAGAAGCCACAGGCACAGGAAAAACAGGAGCTTCTTCATCCTGTGGTGCATCTCAGCCTATCTTGAGCTCAAGAATGGAGAAGCTCAAAAGAGGGAACAAGAGCCTTGAGAAATTTTCCCTTCTCCCTGCATGGGCGGGGGAAAGTCAGCACCAGAGTTCACGTTCTGCAGAGAAATACTGACTCTTTTCCAGTGACCAGTATTTATCTCTGCCTACTAATTCTGTTTCTTACTTGTAACTCTAACAATTGGTGTGATAGAGAAATTAAACTTGCATGAGTTTTGACATAGCCTGAGTTCACTCCGAGCTCTCTCTAAAAACCATTTTCTGGTTTTCTATAGCATTGAAGTGAAAGATGGTATGCAATGGCTCAGCACATAATTCATCAGTTTGATATTTTTGACTTCTTAAAACCCCAGTACTTTGTCCTTGTTCACTTCACCAATTTATTATAAAACCTCTAATGGTAACTCTTAAGCTTGAGACCATATTATTTTTTGTAAAAGGTATATTCCGAATATAGGGCCAAATTTGAAGTCTGCTCAGAACCACTGGTTTTACATGTAGTGCTGTGACCATAATGGTACAACTTAGTATGGCTGCTCTTTATTTATAGGGTGAGGAAATGAGTGTTAGCCCATTGATTAAATATAAAGCACTGAAAACAGAATATTGATTTTGGTTGAATCTTTATGCTGCTGTAAGGTCTCAGTTCTGAACTAAAATCAGTGTGGGTGGTCTCTGGCATCTGAACATGTTCCAGGCACTCAAACCTAAGCTGACCAATTTAAGCTAAAAGTGCTGTGAGGAATCTTTGTACAAGATGATGTGAGAAATTTTTTCTTTTTGTTAACTCTGACTGCAGAAGATGTGGAGCATGTGATGTTTAAAAAATGAGCTAACTAATAACAGCTTGGAGTGCCAAGTTAATTTCCAGGAGTTGGTCTAACTACTGCCCTTCCCCCCCATTATCTTAGTCTTCACCTCATCAAAAAAATCACAACTTTGTAACACAAAGTGTCTGCTGTGATGAATAAACAACCTATTTTGTAATTCACAGATCATTTAAACTCTAGCAATTTCTTATTAATCTTGATAGCACAGTTGACAGACCAGACAAGTATATATATAAAAAAAATCTTCTGCTTAAAAAAATTCTGTTAGATGCAGAGACACATAGAATTGCTGCTAAAATCTCATTAAACTGTCATTTTTCCTTTCTCCTTTTGCTAATCATCACAGCATTTGTGTAAATTGAACTTCTTATCCTTGCATTTTCCTGGCTGGCTTGTTCAGAGACAGGACAATCTTACTGTGTGCTCCATTAGCTAATCATGGGAATGATGGTACTTTCATCACTGCGGTGTAGCTTATTAGATGAAGCTGATGGTAATTGTGCATGTACCACCACACTAAGCTGGACAATGTCTTCTGGAGCTACTTCATGCATCTGCAGTACTATTGAAAAGGGCTGGGGTTGGATCCGAGTGCTGACCACCTGGGCTTGGGTACTCTTGTGGGCTAGGCATAAACACTTAGCTCACTTCCCATCTGTTTTGCACCACTCTGACTAGCTTTCTCCAGAGCAAAGCTTCAGTACCGCTCTTCCAATGGTGCTCCGGAGGGCAGGGTGGAAAAAAGACTGCATGAAAACAGTCATCAGGTGTAGGCTTATAGTGCAAAGCCTGCTGAGATGGTATGTTTAACCCTCCCCCTTCCCTCAGGCCATACTGGCAGATATGCAACACATACTCTGTTTCATGCTCTGGAGGGCTGCATAAAAGTCTTCTCACTTCTTTATGCACTTTGAACTGAGAGATACAAAATAACTGTGTGGTGTCATGGGACCTTGAGGAAACCCAGGGCCAAGGGCGGTGGATTGCTGATGGAGCCCTAAGACGAGCACGAGCCAGTCTGTGCCAGTTGGCCTCAGGGCCAGGGGCCAGTCGCTGGCCCTGTCTGTGTTTAGCAGCATAGACACAGTAGGGCATTGGACCCAGAGGCAATCTTTGCAGAAGGGTGTTAGGTGATCCTGTAGCAAATTTATTGAGCTACAGCAGAACTGATGGATGCATTGACCCTACAGCTCCGACCAGATTTACTGTTTCATGGCTAAAAAGCTTCCAATTTCCACCCTAAATTTATCTGTGGTGAGTTTATAGGTTCTTGTGTGTGCCAGCATTGTTCTTTTAGCTTTTCTTATTCGCTGTGGTTAACCCTTCCTCCTTCCCTGTGCGCTTACTGATAACATTTACCTTTTGAACTTTTGTTGTAAGGTTAAACAAGTCCTGTCACTCTTGAATTTTGCTGTGTCTTGAAACTTGTTGGTTTGAAATTCACCACTGTCTTGGTTACCTGTGTCTTTTGCAACATACTGTATATATCTATCTCACACCCTCAAGAGTGAGTTCTGCTCAGCTCACTTTTAGGGGCAGTGTTGTGCTTGATTAAGAAATCCGGGTGTAACCCGAGCTGCTACTGGGAGAAGGCATCAAAAATGTGGTAGGCAGTGTTCACCTTTCCTTAGAGGATGCAAACATTTGCAAGACATTTGGATGTTACAGGAATAGTGACATGGATCACCTGTATTGATACTGTGCATTCCTTATGAGACTCTTGAAGTGGATAATGCTCTTCCTTCTAGTTGTGGTGTATATTTGAACAGTACAGCCAGTTATATCAGAGAGCACAGAGTGTTTTGCAGAGGGCCATTTTTCACAGCACAAAATCAGGATTTTGTCATCGTGTTGAAACTGGCTCCAGGCTGCCAGTCAGTGACAGCAGCAGGAATGTGTCTGCGCACATGAGAGAAATGGAAGGCCAGTTTTACCAAGATGTTATTAAACATTTACTAAGATGTTATTAAAAGCTCTTCCTGAAACATTGTGTTCAGTACCCTGTGCAGAAGCTTCTTAATAATTAGGCAAAATTCTGTCTTTCAGAGTCAAAAGTGTGCCCTCTGTTTCGTGTAGATGAATCTAAGGATTTGTTGATGCTCAGTTTCCTCTCACCAATCATTTAAAATGCTACATTTTTCTCCTATTAACGCAAATCTTCCCACTAAGTCTAGTTGCTGTGCTCCTGTTATGCTCTCTGTCTCCACTGTAATCTAAGAACATCCATTTGACAACCAGTCTCTAATTAAGAGTTCTAAATTAAAATGACTGGCAAATTTAGAAACCTCTGAGCAATACAGAAAATATTGAGTAAATATGCTTACAAATATTTATACAGGTTCAGATATGATAAAATATGTGCTGTGGCAAAAAGTATGCTCTAATTGAACAGTACCTGCTGTGTAAAATGAAACAAACTGTTATCAACATTTCGTTGTGTTAGGGTATGAGCTTTTTGTCAGTTTTTCGGAGAAATGAATACTCAACAATATTCAGGCAAATGTTAGTTTTACAGAAGCTGTTATTTTGACAAAATAACAAAATTTGATAAGGCGCTCTGAAGAAGTGTGATGCTCTCTCTTGAACTGGCAGTGCAAAGATGAGGCTTCAGCTGGGAAGGGGATCTATATGAGATGGTCTCTGCTTACAGCCACTCACTCTTGTCCTGCGTGGATTTTTGTCCAGTTCTGGTGTCATACATCAAATCTGTAGAAAGTATGGAGATTTAGAAACAACAGTTCCTCTTGTTCTACTTGTCTGCTAAGAAACGCCTCTGTGTTCTGCTAGGAGTAGAACCAACTTGGAGCAGGATGGGAGAAACTGTGAAAAAGGGTGGGTTAGCTGATGCTGCTCAGGTTTTGAGAGGGGCTTCTCTGGTCTGAATCAGCAACTTTTGTGATGTTCATAAATGGGCTGAGTGGTTCCTGTCTTCACTTCCCCAGTTCTTGTTATTCATGGAAGAAAGCAGTGAGGCTGGGGTTCCCTCTTTCTTACTGCAGTCTGAAGAGGCTAGGACTCCCAACAAATCTGCTGCTGTTATCCTTGCCTCTGTGCCCTGACCACAGGAACTGCTCTTCTCCAGCACACAGAGTGAGAGAGAGAACAGCAGGAAGGGCTGAGGGCAGTGCCAGCCCAGCATCAGTGCCCTGCCTGCCCTTAATGCAGTGACCAGCAACCATCCCTATTCTTTCAAAAAGGATGAAAAAAATGGATGTCATTCTACAAATTCCAGAGCCATCAACCACTGTCCCCAGTGGTTGTCACTCCAGACTCCATTCCTTAAATTAATGTTTTGATACGTTCTGTGATTCTTCCTGTATTCAGTGTCAGAGTTCCAGCAAGTAGAGGATAACAAAATTCCTAGTCTGGCTCAATTAGTAATTAATAGCATTAAAAAGTCATTCTCCCTAGCCCTTCCTCTGATTGCTTCTTTAAAGGGTCTTTAAAATTATGGTGGTCCCTAGCATGCTCTTCATCAAGCATGTAAGCCTTTAAACAGTATTAAACACTTTGACTAGTCTTGTGGTTCTTATAAAATTGCTAGTCAAAACACGTTTAGTATGTGGGAAGAGTACTTCTGACTCTGCAACCCACTGGGAACATGCTCATGTTAAGTGTTCAATCCTGAAAAATTGCCATTTATAGGGTAAGCAGGGGTCTCTTATTTACAGGTGAGCTTAAGGATGAGTACTACCTCAGCTGTGCAACACAAAGCAGCATGCAATGAGAAGAGATAGAAACACTAGCAATTAATACTACCAGTAATGAAGCAGTCATTCATCTGCTTTTTTCTTTTTTTTTTTTTTCCCCCCCTCTCATGAACATAGTAGCAGGTGGTGGGAATGTCAGAGCACACATTTAACTTCTCGTTGCATGGTTATTTCTTCAGCTAATGAAGCCTTTTGAGAATACTTTCCAAGCTACTTTTCCAGAATGGAAACCAGTATTGTGGACTTGATATTACGTTGGCTATATGTGAATATTTTTTTAAAAAAAACCCCAAAGCTCTGGAGCCCCTCATATAGGGTATTGTAAAAATTCTTAGTTTTACTAGTCTGCTTAAAGATACAGTTTTTAGAGTTCTGAATACTGTGCACCTGTGAAAGGTTATTTTAAGTTAGCTTCTTACTATCTCAGAGAGAGCAGTTTGTAATTGTTAGCAGGAGCTCTTAACAGCTTAGAAAACTTCATAACACCCCAAATGTAAACGAGTTAGTCATTAACAAGAGGGATCTGGGGCTTCTGGATTTGTTTTCTGTCTCTCAGAAAAGCTGGGCAGATCTATAAGAAAAATCTGGGGATAATAGGCCTATCTTACCTAGTCAATGCGTGTTTGTCAGAGAGAGGTGAATATGAATAAGAGGGAATTAAGAGTGATGGGACAAAGCCTAAAAATACTTGCCTGATGCCAAGACCTTCTTAAGAACCATCTGGCATAATATCCTTCTATAAGTAGCAGATGTCTAGGGAGATGTATAAAACAAAGGCAATGTGTAATGATAGTTCCCCAGAACATACTTTCAAATCACAGCAACTGAGACAAAATGGTTTGGTATTTAATAGGCCAGTAGACTAAAAAAAGTAATACTGGATGGAAAATATTGACTTCTGGAATCAATGCAAGGTTCTGGTCCTGTACTACTTTCTGCAGTAAGTTCAGTAAGAAATACTTGGTTAGGCACGTGAAAAACGTACCTCCTTATCTATTTGAAATGAAAATCTGCTGGGTTCGTTGGAGACTTAAGTACTTTTTGTCTTGGAAGGATTAGTCTCTGTTTCTTATTGCTGTCTCTGTGTCTCCTGTCCACATGGGATAGTTGTAATTTTTCTTTACTTCAGATTGTGTGAAGATGGTCAGGAGGCAAAATTTATGGTTTTCCCTTGCTCCAGCTGATTATCCTCTGTAAGTTATTTTTGGCCTGATGTTGTTTTTGCTTGGGAAGAGGTTTGTTGTGGAAAGGTTATAGAAGTCTGCCAAAAGAACCTTTTTCTCTCATTAGTGCAGGAAGGAAACTTGTTGCAGTACTAATAATGAAAGTTGTCTGGTTTTATGGCTGAAGATTTCTGAGTTCTAGTGAAGCAAAAATATTTACTGAAGGAATTAGTTTTGTTTCTTTTTTAGTTTTGGGAACCTTTGAAAACATCCTTCTTTTTGGAGGCCTTCCATATTTTAAACTGCTGTGTAGAACATAAATATATTGTTCAAAGAAACTAAAAAGTGATGTTTCTGTCCTGTTGACATAACTCCTACTTCCAGTTGTGGAAATTATGTCACTCTTTTGCCCGATCCTCCGTAGCACCAGAAAAATAATTCTCTGACTATTTATAGCAAAGGCTTTATAAGATTGGTGTAACTTAGTAATGTACTTGGAGTTCAACATATTTTTTGGATTTTTTTAAATGTATAGGTTCATATAACTGCATCTCTCATAATGGCATATATTTAAAATATAGTGTGACCCAACAACAGTTGCAATAGAAACAGTAAAAATAGTAAAAGAAGCCTTAATGTGATGGCTCTTGGCTCTTGGTTGTTTTTTTCTTTTTCAATTTCCTATTTTTTGTGTTGGTTTCTGGCTTTACTGGTTATGAGAAGGTATGTGGACAGCATTACATGGGCACCGTGGAAGCCAATACTGAGCTTTCTTTTGCAAGTGTTTGGTCCTTTGTGACTTGTCTGCATGGGAAAGTTTGTGTGCTGTTAGTTAGGCTGTAAATTTGTAGTGCATTAGCTGTTATATAGAAAATTCCATGTAGACATTCAGCGCATACGGAAAACATTCCCATTCAGCAATGATTCCTGCGTGTTGAAGGTACTGCACTCAGTTATTTGTGTGGTGAGATCATTCACACAGAGGTCAGCATATAGCACCAAGTTTACTATGAAGTTGTGCTGTGAAACTTGGTCTGTTTTAATTTTCACATGGGCACAAGGGAGAAGAAAATGACTTTTTAAAAAAATCTGTTCTTCAAAACAAGCAGTGGAAAAACTTAATGTTGTCTGCACATGCAGGTCTCTAAATGATCTCAAACCCACCCCACACTTCAGCATCTGTTTAAGAAGTCAGGGCAGCAGGCAGTTTCTTAGTAGGTAGGTATATAAATTATGCAACTTGCTGTTATTCCTAGGAGTAAACAGGAAGTTCTTGCAGAGATCCTAATGTTTTTTTCAGAGCTTCATTGTGGACGACACAGAAACTGTGCTCTTCTCAGCTGTGTTGGTAACACATTAGGTAATCTGCTGATGTCTGCCTTATAAACACTGAAACCCCAAGGTGCTGTCTGTCCAGAAAGAGCTATTGTGTTATGGTGGAATAAGGCAGGATAGTCCATTGCTACCTGGCCTGTCTCAAATCCATGGAGAAATACAGGACTTTGTTTTCCTGCTTGGGAAGTCTGGCACCTTTTAATGAGCAGTAAAGTCACTTTAATATTAAAGCTGGATGTTTATATGGCCAAGTGTGCCTTGTGTATTCTGGGGCTGGGAGAATCCTGCAGCAGTGCTGAGCGATTCTGAGGCCCAGAGGACAGAGCTGCTCGGTTTTACTTGGTGATTCTGCTGCCTTTAAGAGCGCACAGCGTGCTGTTACAACCGTAAGACTGTTCCTATCTGTGCATGTAAACACATAAATGAGCTGTTTTATACTGGCAATTAGATACTCCAGAGAGTTGTGAAGCTGTGAGATATTGCTTCACTAAGGGTGGTTGCAGTGGCTTGGCCCACAGCCTACGGCTTTGTTGCCTGCAATAGGTGTTAGCAAATGGCAGTGCTAATGCACTTAATGATATCATTACTAATCGGCAGCCTGGTCAGAACAATTGACCTTCATTGATCTTGGTATTTCTGCTTTTATTTCTTTCTCTGCCCTTTATGATAAGCTGTGCAAGCTATTTGCCTTTGAAAAGATGTAAGCAGTTATATTGTAACACTTTAATTTTAGTTTGACCGATTTATTTTAATGATCAGTATTATGGATTGTTTCTTCCCTTGTTTAATCAGTGTGCCACGCTGAATTGAATGCCATCATGAACAAAAACTCAGCTGATGTGAAAGGCTGCAGCATGTATGTTGCCTTATTTCCCTGTAATGAATGTGCAAAGCTCATCATCCAGGCAGGTAAGCAGTAGTGCCAGCTTGCTTTTTCAGGGTTGCAGTGCTGCCTGCTCATTGGTATCTTATAACAGATGCATTTGATGTTAAATTGCTGATGTTAGATCTAAATTAATTGCACTGTCAACCTCATAAGATGCTACTTGTGGGGGTTTTTTGCATCTGAATGGTGCCAAATTTTTCCAGTGCTAATTGCATCTACTGTGATTCTAAACGTGCTTCTAATTTAGGTTTGTAACTTCTTAGACCAGGAGCTGCCAAAGAACAACACAGGCTTTGCATATAATTACTGTCAATTTTACTGTGCTCTGGCACATTGAATAGAGTAGGGCAGAAAGAAATAAACTTCTGCATGACAAAAGGTCTGTTGGGAGTATATACATGAAATTTTAATTTGAATGTGATGCATGGTAGATATTTGAAGATTTTAAAATATCTTTGCTCATAAATGTCATAAGATTTCTATGATCCTACTTTAATTATGTCTTTCATTACAATTATTATAAATCTGTGCCACTGCAGCAAGTGTGCTGGCCTAAATGTGTTTCCTTTTTTGAGATTAGGCAGTATCTGCAGCGGGCTTCAGTTCTGTGAAAATCTCCGCTTAAAGTAGCATATATTTTGCTCACTGAGTGAAGTCATGCAGTCCCAGCATGGATTGCTGTTCTGGGGAGAGTGTCTCACTACTAATGGCCACAGGAATCTAGGAAGAAAGCAGCAAACAGAACGCCTCTTTATTTTGGTTCAGTATGGTTTGAAATCAAGAGGGGTGAAGAGGGAAAGGTGATAGTATTCTGCATTTGTGCTTCATACAATTCTTTTACTTACAGAATCAAAATCAAATGGTGTTCAAGGTAGATTGGCTGCTTATTCTCGATGTAGTCACTCATCCTTTTCCTTCTGCACTTAGGTCAGCACTAAATTGCAATGTATTCATATTCATGCTGTCTGGCAAACACAGGAAGATGTTGATCAGCTGTGAAACGCTTGTGAATTCTCTTTTGAAGCCCTTATATTTCTCCCCTGCCTAAGTAATTTAGGCAAGGATTATTCAGCAATTTTACACAGCATATATTTGTGAGTAGAGGTGTACCAAGGAGTTGTAGAGCATGTGGATGAATGCTGCCTCTTCTGATTTTGTGCACCAGACATTACTATTTTTTTTCAGTGTAATTCTAACATTTTTTCTATGTGACTTCTTTAGGCATAAAGGAAGTTATTTTCATGTCCGACAAGTATCATGACACGACAGAAATGACAGCTGCACGGCGGATGTTTGATTTGGCAGGTATTATATATAGGTGAGAGAGCTTTGAATTAACTTTATTTTTACTCTGGAATGGAAGAAAAGGGGGATGTGAAAGAGACCAACTTTAGGGAAAATGTTTTTCTTTTTTGAGTCATGTAGCATTTTATTCCACTGTAGTGTTTGCAGATGGCTTGCTCTGTAGAAGACCTGGGTTGACAGACTGTTGCACCATTCTTTTGTCTTGAGTAGGTTAAAGTTCAATTTCGTAAAGTTTGTATGAGAAAATGGTCCATGACTCGTTTTGTTCCTGGAATGCAAGTGAAATTGTGAAGGGGGTGGTTATTGTTACATTGTACTCGGGAGAGTCCTCACTGACCCTGCTTTGAGCAGGAGGTTGGGCTAGATGATTTCTGGAAGTTCCTTGCAACCTGAGTTATCCTGTGATTCTATGAGTTGAACTGAAACAACCGATTTTATTTTTTTGTTGTTGTTTTTGTGGATTACTCTATCCTTATTGAAACTTCAGTATCTTTTTGTTACAGTCAATTTGGGAAGGTGTCAAACAAGCTGCCCATAATTAATTCTTGGTACATATAGCTGTTCATATTTTTGGTCAGCTTTTTGGTGAGAAAAGGGTAAAACTTGGAATATTTGCCTTAAAGTAACGATAATCTGAAAAATGTTTCAAGAGTGGGGTTTTTAAAGACACTGACAGAGATACCTAAAGACAATCTGTTCAACAGCTAGTTTGATAGGAGTAACATGCTGTGGGTGAGGCTAATTATGTAGTCAGGGAGGCTTTGCAACTCTAAAAAGTTTTACAGTATTAATATAAAGACTTTGAAAAATTTGCAAACATAACAATTCAGACAGATGAAATTTTAGGATGAAATATACCTACTGGGCTAAGAAACATCCATGGAAAAACACAGCAGTACTTGAAATTCAGTTTTAGTCCTTCAGAGTATTTCCTGTCTACTAAGACTATTTGACTAAGAAGCATAAATCATTCTCTTGCAAGTCAAATCTTGTAACTTCTCCAGGGTGAGAAATGTTTCTTGCATTTCAGATTGCTATTCCGAACAAAGCATTCAGAGTTTCTGTGGTCAGCAGCATGTGCTTTCCTGCGTTGAATGTTCCTTATCCTTGTATCGATTGCTGAGGATGTAGGTGGTACTTAATGAATCTCTTGAACTGAACTGCAGAGCTTAATTAGGCACTAAATCCACACTATTTGCATAATCTTTTGTTTACTGGTAGACTGGAAAATATATGCTCAGTCCCTGTATACCTTCCTTGCTAATTGCTGTAGCAGATGCTCTAATGATAATAAAAGGAAACATTTTGTGGCAGCATTAATTTTAGAGTTCTAAAGTTACAATTTTTAAATGATTCCCTCTTAACTAGTTTGGGTTTTACCCAGTATGGCATAATGTGATCTATTCCCCTTGCACAAAAAATATTTTATTATGCTGACACAAAGCTTGAAAGTGTTTTTCTAAAACTTGGCAGGAAAAAATTGATCAAAATATCAATATTATCAAAATGTATTCCAGATACCTTTTTTTTAGGCATACATATACAGAAGATTTAAATATTTTTTTCTGGATACCTATATCTGTACTTAGATCTTTAAATATATATTAAAAATATTTGAAATATTAATATATATGAACAAAAATCCCAGACCTGGTAACATGATGCCACCACCTGCAGCTAAGTTGTTAAAAGTCCTTTGACTCCTAGGTAATTTATAAATTCCAATAACTGAAGAATGTACAGGGTAACCCACCCCATGTGTCTTTTTGTCTTAGTCTTTCTTGTCCAGGTTTCTCTCAGTGTGGTGCACTATAATTGGCTCCCATAGAGAAGAAAACTATGAGAATCCAAGGATGTGTTTTTTGGGATTTTTTTATTCCTTCAAAAATTTAGCTGTAACTAAAGCAAGCAAAATGTTTTAACTTCTCACTAACTAATGTCTGGTTTGTTTTTTGTTTTTTGTTTTTTTTTTATTTAGGGAATTCAAGCCAAAGTGTAACAAGATCATCATCGACTTTGATTCAATTAACAGCAGACCAAGTCAAAAGCTTCTGTGAATTATGTCTCATTAAGTCTTTAGAAGAGTGTGATTATCCTTTTCTAAAAAGCTGCTAATGCCTTTCATCTTGAAGTTACTTGCAACTTTTTTATGGTTTCTGTAGCTAAAGTAGACTTATAAGAAATCCAAGGCATAAAGTGTCCCAGTCACTTCATCTTGTCATGTGGAATCTAAATCTACTTAAAAATTGTTTTATGCCTTTATCAAAACTGCTTAAAAAGTGGAGGCATGTAGATGAAACAATATAAGTAAAGAAAACTGTTCTGATTCTTCCTGTATTCATCACCACATGCTCTGATGGGCTGTCAGCACAGATTTAGACTCAGTTCAACAGCGGTACTTGTAACCAGTAGTACGCTGGAATATGCAAATAAATGCTGATCTCTCTGTTGGATATGTGGATCTTAACAGTTGATCCTAATAAAGAGCAAAAAATGTTATCCATGCAAATGCTTATCTTCCAACTAGCATAACACTAATATTTAAAAGGTTTTACAGCTTTAAGAATGTGTGGCATTCTGCTTGTATTACCCAACAAATGAAATGCCGATTTTTCTTTTAATTGCTATCTGACATTGCCATACTTGGGGAGGGTTGAGAGAGGAAGCTGTTCTGAGAATTGTCCATGCCTGAGTGAGCTTTCCAGGTGCTTTCAAATCCATATTTTCCCCAAGACTCCGGAATTGAAGGGAGTTGAGGGAGTAGATAATTTGGCTGTTTACCTTTGGGACTTACACTGAGTTTTTTTTCACATGTAGAAGAAAATAATTTTATTGGTCTAAGGTGTTCCTAGATAATCCAACATAGCTCAGTCTTAAACTCCACCTGTAAAGTAACTGAATCATTGTTTGTCCTTTGAGAGAAATTGGAGGTATTCAACCCATATCCATATCTGTGCCAAAAGATGTAATTACGGTGTTAGCTTGTTTCCCAGCGCTGACATAGTACCTCCATTTTCATAAATGTTGCCTAAAATAATATCCTTTTTAATTTTATCTTGAGATCTGGGAATAGATTTGAGTTCCTTTTCTCTAATTTGATTTTTAAAAATTAAATATGCCTAATGGCTTTGTTTATAAAACATTGGTGGTTGTTTGTTTTGTTGTTTTTGTTGTTGGGTTGTTTTTTTTTTAATGTGGTTATACTTGAATGAGCTTTTATTTTCTCTACAAAAGCTTTGTTTCGTATTTTGGGTCATTATGTAATTTGGCTTCATACCAGTATTATTAAAGTCTTATTAAAATCCACTACACTGAAGTAGACTCATTATTATAATATTAAGTCATGCACTTGGCTCCAGAGCGCTACTGTTTTTGCAATCATATGGAAAGCATATTTTGTGCATTTGTGATATTACATAAAGTATAATGTTCATGGACCATTTGACTACTAAAGGGATCACTGTAATGTATTATGTGTCCATTTATAAGATAATTTCTGAGTTTCTTTTTTCTACAGCTGTTTTCCACGTCAAAATTGGTCTGTGGCTTAGAGCCAGAAGAAGAAATTTGCACATATGTGTGGGGGGGGAGCATGAAACCTGAAAAATTACTTTAATAAAATGTCACTAAGGCTGTTTATGCACATCTTTTTCGTTGGTCTAAGTTAGTAAGTAGAAGCATTTTGACTTTATATGTGTCTGACAATAGGACAGAGAGGAGAGAAGAATTTTTGGGTTTTGCAGCAAAATTGCAATTTTCTTCATATATAATTGCTAATCTAAGTTCAGATTTAAAATGCACGTGCATTGTAAATTCGAGTTACAAGTATATATTTCATATTAGGCCTTGGATACTGTGAATATCTAATGTACGTAAAAACTCAAAAGTTTTTTTAACCAATGTCCGGATGTTTTTAGGAAAGTACTTTTTCTTTTATAAACCTTTTTTTTTTCCCCAGGACTTTCCTGGTTGTGTAACAAAAAGCAGTACTGGAGAAAAGGATAGGATTTTAGAGTTCTCCTGATCAGGTTTTGATCTGATAGAGGCACACACACAAGATATCAGAGTAATGGTCAGGTGACTGGAGCCAGTAAGCAGACTCTAATTTCCAGGGCACCTTTATGGAAAGCGAAAAAGCATATGCACCACTGTAGAGACAGTGTGTGCTTAGTTCAAGGGTAATGTTTTAGAGCAAATCTTAAGTTTTGATCCTTACTTTGTGCACGTCCAGAACTCTGTACACTCCTCAGGTTTCTTTGGTTTTGTTTTAATGGTTCAGGAAGTAGTGCTTTGACTTCCAAATAAAGAGCAGTTAATAGAGGAAACAAAACAGATAAATATAATAAACTATATTTCTGCTGCTGAAGCTCAAGTTCGAGATGAATAGAACCATTTGGAGTGGAAGGATTTCCCGAGGGTATTTAGTCTTACCTCTTGCTGAAAGTGCCATTGACTTACAAGTTAGATTCAGTTGCTCAGGCCTTGTCCAGATGTGTGTCTCCAAAAGCAGAGGTTCTGCATCCTTTTTGGTCAGCCATTCCAAGGCTTGATGCTCACTAACTCTCCTCCTCTGTGACACAGGCACTGCAACAGGATCCACTCAGTGGATGCAAGGATCCAGGTGGATCCTGTCCTTCCAAGCTGCCTTCCATCCACTGGGCACTCAGCCAGCTGGGAGTTGTTCTATTCCTGGTGCTGGACTTCATCAAGTTTCCATCAGCTCATTCCTCCAGCCCCTACTCTAGCTGGACTTTGAACCTCTGGCCCTTTGAGCCTGATGGTTCACCCACGTGAAACTGCAGGTCCCATGGTAAACCACCCCCCAGCCTGCCGGGGAGGAAGGCTGACTGCAGGCTCAGGCTTCAGTAGGGATTGCTTGAAAAACCTGGTACAGCAACCTGAAAAGAGACTCTGGGGAGCACTTCAGTAGTTACTTTGGAACTATTAACTGGAGGAAAAAGTCACATTCAATAAAATGCTGAGATCCTATCCAGTTCAATATAACTGTCTTAACAGTTAAATCTAAATCCTGCCAGCATCTAGATTTTCCTTACAAATATTAGTCCATTCCCTTGTCAGAAAACCCAAGGAGCTGGCAGTCTTATTTACATAAATTTCATTTAAGAAAGGGTGGTTTCACAGGCTGGCATACGAAGTAAAAGCATCATCTGCATCTTTGAAGCTTTGATCACTGACTGCATTTTATTGCTTTGTATATTAGGAATATTTTCACAAAGTTTACAAAAAGTGTGCTGTGACCAGTACAGTTGTTCTGATTTCTCAAATAGCCTGTGGTAACACTGGCAATAACTCAGCCTGAAAGCTCCATATGCATAACTGCAGAAACTACGGTAGTTCATCAGCTAACAAAATGAATCTTGCAGGGATTTTAAGCTGTTGACAACGAGCAAAATGAATGAAAATTCTGGCTTGCCACCCTTGGCTTTTCTCTCTGAAGCTGGGTCACAGGAGTCTTTATGCAAGTGAGTGAGATGGGACAAGGACAGAGGCCTCACCTGATGCCCTGAAGCAGCAATTGCAGAGGCTGGGGCTAATTCTCACCTGGTGCCTGGGATAAGTTTATGAGCTGCAGCTGGGGCTGTGGGGAGCAGGTGGGCTTTAGGGAGCCAGGAGACGGCTGTGGAGCAGCATGAGACTCATAAAGGGGCAGCCAGCAGTGCTCTAGTAATCCAACAGGGTTGGTTTGGGTTGCTGCTGTACTGGGAACACTTAAGAATGGAGTACAGAGGTGACCACAGCTGAAAGGCCATTTATTTGCAGCTGTTTCTTCTCAGTTGTAGGTAAGAAAAGGATTTATATAATAGAGGGCTGAAAGTGTGAGGTACCAGCCCTGTCTCTCTTCAGTGGTGATGGCTCAAAGGGTTTGCACCACTATAGCTTCTTTTAGCAGATTTATCTCCCCTTTAAAATCCAGGTTTATCTAATGTAAAACTCTGATTTGAGAACAGAGGGGTAAAACTTGTTTCAAGTACTTAGTCTGCATCTACTTCGTGTTCTTAGCCTCGGGAACTACTGAAAGGCACAGAGCAAAAGCACTGAACACAGCTGACTGTCTAAGAAACCCTACATGAAACCTTTAAATACATGTTCCCTTCCTTTTACACTTAATGCACCTGTTTACTTTCTTTGGTTTGAAGGAAATGGGGGGGGGGGAGAGAAAAGAGGGGGAAAAAAAATTTCATGATCTGTCTCTGACTCCTTCAAAAAACCCACTGCCTTCCTGGCATTTACAGCTCAGTTAAACAGCAGTGAAAGCTTTAATGAAGCATGTGGTTAATCAAGCTATGGAAGAGTGCAGCATTCGATTTTTTTTTTTTCTTTTTTTTTTTTTTTCTGGAGTAAGAGCTTAATCGCCGCAGCTTGCTTCCTAACATTGCTCATCTCCAGGAGCAGTGGATTTATGTCGTCTGAGTGCTTCAAAGACTGACGCGGCTGAGCTTTGAACCCCTTGCCTGCTGAGGAGGTGTCCCAGGAGGAAGGAGCCTTGGGCAGCTCCATGCCGGGGAGGCACCTCCAGATCACTGCGGGAGAGCTGCTGCCCCGCACTCCGAATAACGAGCGAGAAGGGCACCGTCTTTCTCTGGTCTGTGCAGCACAAGGGCAACACTTAGAACGGGGATAGATGTCACAGGGTACACGAATTACAATCCTTTGTTTTGTGCATCTACCTGTTTGGTTTTGTTTTGTTTTGTTTTTTTCTTTTTAGAAGGAATTAAGGAGGAGGGGTTGGAATGGGAAACTGTTACTTCTGTCTTGAATGCGTCAAGATTTGTGCTGGAAAATCTTGCCTCTGCCAGGGCACTCCCCCTGCTAAATATGAGGCAAAAGAAAGAAAATCAAGCTCGATGTGCTGGATTTTTAGTTGTTGACATTATTTACTGTGCTCTTAAAAAACCCTGCCCTGAGGAGAATGCGAATAATGTGCTCTAGCAGCAAAATATGCATAATAAAGAAGCAATTGCCTACGGTTTCCTGGGATTTCTTACTCGGTTCTGTACCTCCCTATTCCTCCATTGTTTCAAGCTAATGTGTACTTCAATTCTGCCATGCAAATATTCAGGAAGGCTCCCTGCACCAAAGGAGAGGAAACGAAATATATTCAAATCCCTGCTTCAGAGGCATCAGTTGTGTCTTGGTTTGCCAGAGACCTGGGTTCATTCTTTATCTGGCTGTGTAACTCTGCTGCTTGTTGACTCGTGCAGAAGTCTTTTATGTGGCGTATCTTGTGAGAGAGTTTTCTTTCCTCCACTGTTCAATCAACTCTGACTGCTAATCAGAATGTTGCTGGGTAAACAGGACTGATTAAAATTAAAATTTTAATTTTGTGTTGTAAACAATATGGCACTTTAATATTTTTTCCTGTTATTAAAGATACTACTAATAATACATCTAGTGTTTTGTGGTACGGTTTTCATATTTATTTCTTGAAGCACTGACAAGTTTTGCTTAAGAGCTTCACATTCAGATGCCAGGATTTTGTTTTCCATGTATTCTCTTTTTTCAAGGGTGACTGACTGTACTTAATTATATTGGATATGGTTGTTGTTTTTGTTTTTTTTAATCTCATGAAGAAGAAATGTTTCTTTGACAACTGGAGACATCACACTGTAACAAACAGCCATATCATGCATGCCTTAGTCCATGTGAATCTACTTGTTGCTGTAACATTGCTTATCTAGCTTCCAGAGGAGAAAAACCAGCAGCTAATTAGGTGTGGAAACACTGTAAAAGAGTGTTGGAAGGTTCTTGGAGACTTGCCCTGAGGGGGAAGGACAGGGAGACTACAAAGTCCTAGACAGCAAAAAAAATTCGTGATGGGATGTTGAAGTCTGGGGATGCAAGGAAGAGAGAAAAGGAAGTGTGTGGTTGCGTAAGAGGTCTGTTACCTGTCAGGCTCTGCAAGGCCAAAGGAAGCTTGTCTGGAAACAGGGTAGAGGGAAAGGACCTCCCTGTGGTTTGGTGAAAAATAACTGGAGTTAGGAGGGTGGAGAGTCTGTCAGACAACCATGTTCTAAACTGAAGGAGTTTTCAAAGTTTCTAGGGAATGCGTATGCCAAAAATCCCTGTTTCTCGTGCTAACTGGAGTCATTTTCTTATGAATTGGACAGGCTTTGTAAGTGCTTCTAGTGTGCCTGGTCACCAAGAGATCACTGCAGAGCACGTGTGTGGTTGGTTTATGGGAGTACCCTGAAATTGCTGTGTAGGCTGGATGCAGCTGGACTACAGCCTCTCTTCTAGGGAGTCCCACAGACAGTGACTTCAGGGACTGCAGAGGAGAGAGACTGTAGCCCACTGAGAGTCACATCTGTACCCTAAAAACAAAACCGACCAGTAGATTTCACAGTGCAGTGGCCCCTGGTGATTTCCAGTTGTATGCATTGACTACTGCCTCCTCCTCCCCTCCCTGCTCTCTTGCATCCTCTCATTGTCTCTTCCTGCAGACCCTGCCATCTCTTCCAGAGCCTCTTTCCCTCCAGGGATTTTTACAGGGATGTGAGCAAGAGGGCTGTGTGGCGGAAGTGGCGTGGACATGGCCATGGGTCAGCATGGGTCGTTGTTCACCTGGCAGGGCTGTAGGTCTCTGCTCCTTCCATTCCCCTTCCTTGAAATATGGAGTTTTGCAGCACTACAGCTGCCTCCACAGGATCATGTGCGGAGAAAAGTGGGAGCCATGGTGAGCACTTCCACCTGAAGGACACTTCTCCTCTCCTAGAGCAGCACCATGGTTCAGGTAGGATGGCTCTAGAAATAGGATGTCCTCCTGCTCTTGCCCTCATTGCTCATGCTGCCCATCTTCCTGTTGGAAATACTCCTGTATGAGCACGGGTGAGCCAGGTCACTCCCCAGCAGGATACACCTGCCTGAGGCTGGGCCATTGGGATCCTAGGCACCCTAGGACTGACAAGCCTAGAGAGAGGTCACTGATCATAGAATCACTGAGGTTGGAAAAGATCCTTAAGATGATGAAGTTCAGATCAGCCTAGAACTACCACCACCATGTTCACCATTAAACCATGTCCTCAAGTCCCATATCCACACATTGTTTGAACATTTGTAGGGATGGTGACTCTACCACTTCTGTGGGCAGCCTGTTCCAATGCTTTATAACCCTTTCCATAATTTTTTTCCCTTAATATGTAGTTTTCCTAGCACAGCTTGAGGCCATTTCCCCTTGTCCTGTCACTTATGACCTGGGAGAAGAGATAAAACCCTACCTGGCTACAATCTCCTTTCAGGTAGTTGTAAAGAGCCAGAAGTTCTCCCCTGAGCCTCCTTTTCTCCACACTAAACACTCCCAGATCCCTTAGCTGCTTTTCATAAAATTTGAGCTCCAGACCCTTCACCAGCTTCACTGCCCTTTTCTCGACACACTCCAGCCCCTCAATGTCCTTCTTGTAGTGAGGGGCCCAAAATGGAGGCAACTCAAGGTGTGGCCTCACCAGTGCCAAGTACAGAGGGACAATCACTGCCCTGGTCCTGCTGGCCACGCCATTCCTGATACAAGCCAGGACGCCACTGGCCTTCTTGGCCACTTGTGCACACTGCTGGCTCATGTTCAGCCAGCTGTCATCCGGTACCTCCAGGTCCTTTTCCACAGGGAAAAATGTCTGGGATGGTTCTTGCAGTGTGGCATAATAAATTTGGGTTGAACAAAAACCTTACTAGGCTGATCCCACTGTTCACTTCTGGCCAGTTCCTTTTCTGTTGATCATAGCTTAGAGTTCAAGAAAAGCTGCAGCTATCCTTTGCTGTGAGCTAGGCAGCTTGTATAAGTGAATGTGCATAATCCCCTTGCAGCTAAGATGAATATAGTACTACATATTTCCTGTTCATGACAGAAAAAATATGTGCTTAACTATCCTTTAAGTCAGCAGGGCTAAAGCTGATGATGTACTTACATCCCTTCCTGACCCAAGGTCTATAAAGAGATGGAGCCTGATGTCCCTATTGGCATTCAAATATCTCCTTTCTGAAAAAGTCTGAGAAAACAGAGCTCTACAGCTCAGTAATAAATATTCCAGTCTGAGAATCTGCCCACAAGTGGGGCTACACATTACCTAGATTGATTTTAAATGCACTTTTAGCTTAGACCGAAGTAACTAAGGTACTCTTTCACATATACCCGGTGGGGTTGGGAATGGACTGGGGAAGAGCAAAGGAGAGCTGTTTCAGGTCACAGTTTTCTCTAATGGGTAACTCCCTATAAAAGTCAAAATAACTGTGTGGAATTGGAGCTTCGCTTTTGTTTTATTTCAACCGCTTTTTAAGGTTAAAGCAGAACTACCAGTATCAGGCATGCAGAGCTGACTGACTTCACCTCAGGCAGAGGAGAAATATCGAGTAAGATGAACGATGTTTCTGAAAATTTGGCATTCAAGGGAGAGCAGGTCATGCATTCACATACCCAAATGTGTTTTCTTTCTAAAGAAAAATCTCCAAAAGAGAGAGAGGGCAGATTCTGATAACATCTGTGGGGTTTTTTTTCTCTCTCTTCTTGGTTTTCTTTTATTTTTTTTTATCCCACAGACAACTTCTGGTCATGGTACTTAAAACTCTCTGGCAGTAACACTTAGGAATTTCCTCACCCATGTCGTTTTTACTGACTACAGAAAAAGAGTCCTTTCCAGGGTGCATGCCTATACACGTGTAGCAGACACCTCTGGTCCCCGCTCTCCTCTGCTGTGCTGCCCAGGAATGCCGGCAGATTGAGGAGTAGCATTCAGATGTGAGCAGCGAGCACTGCAAAAAGCATGTCAGCCTACATGGGTTGTCTGTTCTGATTTGAAAAAATCTGTTGAAGGATGCAGCAGGGGAGACAGGCTGTGGAGAGGAACTTCGGAGGCCAGCATCTAAAAAGGGAAGCCTCTCAAAAGAGCCAGGAGTTGTGTTTAAGGACGGCAGATTGATCTCCTTGATGTCAGGCAATGAGACTTGACAGATGAGCAAAGTTTAAAAAACAACAAAAAAAAAGTTTATCTCTAACCCAGAGATAATGTTAAGACCACTGAGAAGTAGAGAATGAACAGAAATTGCATACTTGGAGCCTTGTCCCTGTGTGTTGCAGGGCATGCATACCTTGAATTTCAGTTTCTGGGAGGAGACCACAAAATTACAGGACAATGCCTGCCCCGGGGGCTGAGCAGCAGCCAACCTGTACTGCCCCGTGCTACAAGGAGGCTTGATGTGGTTGCCTTCAGCATATGCTGCCTGAGCCTGGGATAAACAAAACCAAAATTAGCGGGGACTCTGAGGACTCAGTGACTTTTAGCTGCTGACAGAGAAGTTTGATTCTGTTTGCAAAGTGTGACTAAGGAGTGACTTGGGAGATGCTGGGTGAGATGTTGTTAGAGCTTGGAAAAGCACATTGAGACATTCCTGGTGCTCCTGGCTGCTGTGCTCTGACCACCCTCCGGCCAGGACGGTGCCTCTGTGGTTAGGGCTCTCTGGTGGGCCCTGTCTGCTCCCAACCCTGCCTTTGACTCTGGCCGGGTTTCTTGACCTCATTGTGTGTGTGTTTCCTTCCCTGTGAAACGTCTCCTTTCCTTTGAGAAATTGGAAAGAGGAATCATGGAAAATGGTGAAGGCTTTATAGTTATGACTCTCTTCCTGCATCTGTACGGGCCACGCACAGTACCACTACATCAAAATATTGCAAGGTCTTGCCTGTGAGTACCAGCAGGGTTCCTTGGATAAATGGAGACTACAGCTCTCTCTGCCTACTCTGCCATTTGCTTCTGGACATTTCTTTTCAGAGCTAAATTGAAATCCCAGGGTCATAGTCTGATTGAGCTTAACTGAAAAATTATTTTTTGTATAGTTACAAAATGAGAAAACTTGTTCATCCAAAAGCTGTTATAAGAAATGGCTTTAAACGAAAGATAACATAGTCTTCAAATGATTTTTTAAAAGACCCAGGTATCAAAATCCACATCAGACAGTGAAGAAACTCAGTCTTCTGTAGTTGTTCAGGCACATTGCATTAAATAGCTGTACCTACCGATGAAATAAATACATTTTGAAACTTGCTGTTTCCTTTTGTTCTTTCTGATAGATTTTTATTGTAACAATAATTCTTTGTGACTAGTCATTTTACTGAAACTAATACCTTACCAAGACTTTTTAATGGAGAAATATAGCATTTAAATTTTTGAACTAGCAAGTTTTAAAATTTAGCTTAAAAAATGCAAATTAAAAAAAAAATTTTCCTCTATCACTTTCTAAATTCCTGAGTTTTGTCCTCATTGAGTAGCAGATAATATTTGAAACACTGAATATATTTAAATACATGGGGATATTTTTGCCAAGAGGGCTTGGAAGGAAGAGGGACAGAGTATTTGTGTGGGTGATGAGTTGATTAGATCAAGTTTTAGGTTTTGCTTACGGAGTTATTCAAAAGCGTAGTCAAAGAATAAAGCAGTTGATTTTTTTTCCTCTTCCTTATCCTTTCGTTGTATGCTTGCAACATCACATACAATTGGTATCCATGGAAATTATATCATATCAGGAGCAGCTGATGAACTCTTGGGAAATAAAGATCCCATTTTCATGCAAATATTCTAAATAGCAAAGAGGTAAGGAAGAAAAGTGATTGATAAATAGAATTATTTCTGTCTTAGAATACATTTCAGTATTTTCCTTGAGGCAGCAGTAGATTTTTGAAATTGTGTTCTTACTGAACACAAACTTTCATAGACCAGTGTGTGAGTATGCAAGTTATGAGGGAGAAAGCAAAATGTATAATAATGCACATTGATTTTGTGTTGAAGTATTCTAGATACTCCTCGTGTAATTTAACTTTATTGTCAGAATACAATCCAATAACTTGAGAAGGAGCAGGCACCTTCCATTTAAAAGCTAGATTGTGAGAGAGATGAATTGCTTGCTAGGAGCTGGATGTTGGTGATTAGTGTAGTCTTCTGTGTCACAGGGAAGCTGGGTCTGCATGCTCCCTCAATAATGCACTAAAATCCTACCTTTCTCTCTGCTTTTAAATGAGAGCAGTATAGTATTCAAAAGACTACTCTTTCTGTTGTAATTTTATTCCAGATTGTGGAATTTACCTGCACTGATGTGAACATTTGCTTTCTGTCCTACTGCCAGCACATTTTAATGCAGGCTCCTGAAGTGGGATGGTGTTCCAATCTGTGTATCTGCAGAGCCAAGGGTGTAGATTAATTTCTTAAATTTGGCTTCCCGAATCCTGTTTCTGTTGAAAACTATGGATGGGAGCTTCAGTGAAGTAGAGGTTATTATAGCACCTCAGAGATATAAGCAATAGTGGGAAACTTCCCATAAAGAAATACAGTTTCCTGACAAAGAATCCCTCTAATACTCCTTGGATACCATGGTGGGTTGACCTGGCTGAACACCAGGTGCCCACCAAAGTCACTCTGTCACTCCCCTTCCCAGCTGGAGAGGAGAGAGAAAACAGAACAAAAGGCTCATGGGTTGAGATAAGGACAGGCAGAGATCACTCACCTGGAGCAGTCACCATCATGAGCAAAACAGACTTGACTTGGGAAAATCAGTAGAATAATGAGAAAGAAAAGCAAATCTTAAAACTAACTTCCCCCCATCCCTCCCTATTTTCCAGGCTTTATTCTCAAGTCTCCACGTCCTCCCTGCCCGTGGTGCAGGGACACAGGGAGCGAGGACTGTGGTCAGTTCATCACACCCTGTCTCTGCTGCTCCTTCCTCCTCAGGGGAAGGACTCCTCACACTCTTCCCTGCTCCAGCGTGGGCTCCCTCCCACAGCAGACAGTCTCCATGAACTTGTCTAGTGTGAGTCCTTCCCACTGCAGTTCCTCACAACTGCTCCAGTGTGGGTCTGCTCCGTGGGGTGCAGTATTTCAGGAACAGATGGCTCCAGTTCCTGGCAGCAAACCTGCTCCAGCATGGGCTCCTCTCTCCATGAGTGTGCTGGTCCTGCCAGGAGCCTGTTCCACTGTGGCTTCCCCATAGGGTCACAGCCTCCTTTGGCTATGCCCCTGCTCCAGTGTGGAGTCATCTACAGGCTGCAGATGGATACCTGCTCCACCACGAATATCCATGTTCTGCAGGGGCACAGCTGCCTCACCATGGTCTTTACCATGGACTACAGGGCAATCTCAGCTCTGACACCTGCAGCACCTCCTCCCACCCCTTCTGCACTGACCTTGGTGTCTCCAGAGCTGTTCTTTCCTCATATCTTCCTCCTCTCTCTGACTGCAATTTGCCCTTTTTGGGTTTTTTCACCCCCGCCTCAGGGTGGTTCTGCTATCCCAGAGGCACTACCACCATTGTTGATGGGCTCAGCCTTGGCCAGTGGAAGGTCTGCCTTGGGGTTGCCTGGCATTGGTTCCATTGGACATGGGGGAAGCTGACAGCTTCTCCCAGGAGCCATCTCCGTAGCCCCCTTCCCAACACCAAAGCCTTGCCAAACCCAATTCAGACACATGCATAAAGCACCCTTCCTTAATATTTTTGTTTATTTTAGTAATCAAGATCCTCAAATCCCTTTCTCTGCTACTTTCAAAGAATGCTTATAGGACAAAAACACGCACACCAGTTGTGTGAGTTAGCTCTCCTCTTACATCTCTCCTCTAAGGCCTTTTAAGCAAGAATTTAATAAAAATGTTGTGGTAGTCATATACACCAACCACCTCTGAATTTAAAAAAAAAATTATAGAGCCAATTTTTTGCCTTATACATAACCTCTGTATTGTGGTCATTAGAACTTCTGAGTTACTAAGATGGGAATCACTATGAGACTGTTGCTGAAAACAGACGTAGGAAGGGATTGATGCCAGAGACTAGAGCTGATGGGGTCTTGATCCACTTGGTAGGCACAGCCTTCATTAGGGGAGTTGTCTGGACCATCAAAACTGTCAGCAATCTAATCAAATACATTTATGGTACATTTAGGTGGACACTTTAACGGGGATCAGCATTCTGTCAGTTAAGACACACAGTCCCCCCTCGGTTTGATGAACAAACATATAACAGCATATTACTGGGATTAGGTTCCTGTAAACTCAGGTAGTTACTATTTGGTTTCTATCCTGCATCACCATTGATTGGCTCAAGATTTTGGTTTGGTGTGGTCTATTTAAGATGCAAGTTACTCACCTGAAGGTAAATACCAAAGATATTCACAACTAATCCTTAGTAGGAAAAGGGGACAGGCAGGCAAAGAGAGTCATTAGGTTTCACTGACTTTTCCCCCTTTTTTCTTAGGTTGTGGATAAAACAAGGTCAAACACTTCTAACCAAAGTGGTACCTGAGACTAATGTGTCTAAAGTGTGACAGTGTGATAGTTTCTTTCATCAGTTGTGTCTGAGGAAAGTATCACATTCAGCTGTGTTAGATTTCCAGCATGAATGAGGAGTTAGTTGGGCTGATTGGGTCTTGCTCCAGGCAATTACACAGGTAATTGCCCTCAAGTTTGTGCTCACTACAAGTCTCCATAACCACTCTTCTGCCACTCTCCACCCTGCTAAAAGAGAAAAGAAAATTACTGCATCTGGGAAAAAACATCTGAAACACCAAAAGTCTCTGTGAGGGAGAAATGTAGGAAAAGGTTATTAAGTAGTGAAAGAGTTAGCCAACAGAACACAATAGATGAGTTTGCAATGGGATTCAGTAGATAAAAAAACAAGTGTGACTTTTGGACTACGTCATGGAGAAGAAAGAATTATCCTTCCTCACAGGACTGTTCTGCAAGGTATCCTGCACACTGGTAGGTGCTAAGGTCCTGTCTAGGGCAGTGTCTGCTTTAGGTAATACACAGGGTGTAAAGATAATTAGGAACCTAGGGATGAGGGGAGAACTCAAAATGGGTAACGCCTTTAAATGATGCCTGAATGGCACTGAGGTGTTTCCAAATATTTGAAGTTATAAGGAGGGACTACTTGGCTCAGAATCCTGTAACAAGGGACTGTTATGGGACTAAGGGACTAATTATGGTGAAAATAAAAAAAGGAGTAAAATGAAATATTTGGAGGAATTTTATTCTGAGAGTGTCACTGCAAACCTGTAACAGCAATGCAGCTTTGGGAAGCAAACCATTGTTGCACAAAAATCTCTAGATTGATTTGTATTCCAAACCAACAGACACTTGAAGGTTTGGGTCTTTTTTCTTTCTTTATTCCTTTTCCTGCTGCTGTTCAGTGGAGTGTTGTACATACTTATATGCTAGTATATATCAGACGTGGGCTGATACAACAGAAAATGTTGGCATGAGTGTTTGCTTAGGAGAGATTTTTTTTCACGCTATATTGACACATCCCTGCTATGGTGAACATGCTACCACGGTTTCCACTGCAATCCCCATCTTCAAGCATCTGCAATTAGTTGCAATAAAACTTCCTGCCTGAAATTTCCCTCCTGCTGTTTGGTCCCTGTGCAGAGCAGTTGTACATTTAAAACACTTATTTTAAATGCTTTCTGAACTAGATTACCAGGATAACTGCTGATGTTTCCACCTGCAAGTATTTTCCCTGGAGAAAAGTTTGACAGTGTGGTGGTTTCATGGTAAGAAGGGACAACATAATGACATCGGGATACCAAATGTCACTTGTGTGACACTTTCTGACACAGGTCAGAAATACTGAATATTTAATAAAACTGAATTGCCCCAATTGCTTTGATAATATAGTGACTGCTGAGCCTGTCAAGTAAATAATTAATTATGAGTATGTATTTAGCTCTCGTGGCCGGCAGCCACCATTCTAACTGGTTGTCACTATTAGGCTAAGGCAGAAGCCTTTAAACAGAGATTAATGAGCAGGTTAACTTTTAGCACGTAAATAATCTGCATTCTTTAAAAGGCTGTGTGTGTATTTAAAGAACAAAATACTATAGCATGCCCTTCTAGGCCTTCCTCACTACTCTTTTGTGTACCAAGATCACTAGGACCTCTCTGTGACCAGTGTTTGTAGTTGTAGCAAATTTCCCCATCGTTTTTAAGAGCTGGTATGATGGCTTTCTATTGCTTTCAGAGAATAGTCATGCTCAGTTGTTGGGCAATATTCAGCATACCCCAACAAGGAAATTTCTCTTCTCTTAGAGAGGTAGAAGTGAAAGGCTGACGTTAAGGTGATTTGGGGGTTGCACCTCCACAGCTTCAGCTGTGAAGAGAGAAGGTCCAGCACGGCCGACATAAGCAAGGAAGGACATACGTGCATGTGCTGTGTTTGGGGCTTAGTTCTTTACCTGTAAATTGAGATAGACCAATTCTACTCACTAGTGTTAAGAGATGTTTTGGCCAGTTTCACCCTCCTTTTAATTTTCAGTCTCTTACAAACTGGTATTTATGTGTAAAGGGTCCCTGCCATGATGCTCAAATACAGCACTGATTAAAAAAGACCCAAAAATAAAACAGCCTCTGCTTCCCAAACTCTGGGAACTGATATTCTCTTTTCTTTACTCCACCCCTCATGTGCTTGCAGATTAACAGTGCAAAGTCAAAGGGAAAGAAACCAAGGGACTCAGTGTTATCCACCTTGCCTTTGACTCTCTTCACACTCTGTCACAACCTTAGTGTAATTTAAGATACCTAAGAGGTATTCGTGGATATGCTGTCTGGTGCTCTGAATCTTATGGAGCCTTTTAAAAAATGTATGAATTTGTAATATAAAACAGGTAGTTGTGTGAGTCAGCTAAAGCCATGCTTACTTTATAATGGGTAAGTGGCAGTGAATGCAGTATAGCTTGCAATATCCAAGGGGGATATGTACCCACCTGTGATTAACCTTCCTTGGCCATTAAATGTCACAGCTGGTGCATACACACGGAGCAGAAAGAATACATATTTGTCAGTAAAAAGGTGACTGAATGAAAGAAATCATGAAATGACATTTTTCAGTAGTTTTGCCATAACTGGAGCATGGAGGAAAATTGCTTTCTGTAAATCTTGGCCCAACAGAACAAAACACATTTCTTTCCAGTTGGGAAGCCATACTCATAGACATAATGAAAGCATTGTGAGCTCTGACTTTTGCAAACTCTGATAGAAACCAATCTGCAATCTTGACAGATATGATCTTTTGCAGGATGCACTGTTCATTTACAGCAGCTACAGACCTCAATTAATTTATGAACGAGGACAGCAGGCTGTGAACTCCCCAGCTCAGCCTAGGTGGAGATGTCCCTGTCTGAATTTATGTTCTGGTAATTTAAAAAGATTTATACAATGCTTTTCTTTCATTTTGAGAGTAGATTAAAATTCTAATGGAAATCATTTGTATGCATTTGTTGAATTGAATAATATTTATTGCTGTATGAAAAGGGGAGTGAAATAAGAAAGAAATGCCGAAAAATCTTGCTATCAATAAAGTTAGTGAGGCAGGAATAAATAAGTACAGAGGCAGAAAGAGCCCAAACCAGAAAGTAATACTTATTAGAGCCTGTAGAAACCTCAGTGTTTTATAAAAACATAATGAAAGCAATTTGCACCTGTTTCTGAACAAATAGATAATAGGATGCTACCCTACCCAGTGTGCATGGTGTATCAGTTCTTTAATTCATCTAGCGTGAAGAAAGTACAGCTTCATCATACACGTACCAATTGCAGTTCATAACATGCACTGTCACTCTGGTAGGGTTGGACTTTTTGAGGAGGATGTGATGGTCACACAATATATTCATTTATACCTGGAAAACCTTTTTGAAAGCTCCTAGATGACTTCACAGCAGAAATCCAATTGCAGGAGAAGATATTACTGAGACTTATGCTTCTGAAGCCCATTAACTCATAACCTTTGTTCCAGTATGACTATATTGGCTGGGATGAAGTTTTGGGATTTTCTTTTGAAGGAATAGTTTACTAGCACCACACAGGGATGTGTGCCAGCACAACATGACTGTATACAGGAGGAGGAATAAACTAGAAGTATGCCTGACCAAGAATTACTATAATTTTACTTGGCAGTTGTTTTCTCTGAGCTGTGATCAATAGAGTCAACCTATGGGAGTTTTGCATGAAAAGGAGCGTGTAAATACCTGAGCTGCTTCTCCAAAGATTTCTTGGTGAAAGACATGTACTTTCATTAGCTGAAATGGTAAAGAGATTGCAGGTTCTCCTAAAGCTAGTGATGGTGTGCACAGACGCAAAAGTATTCTTCCTGAATGGCTCAGAGCTGGGATCCTGTTTCCACATCTGAGTGCAGAAGTCCAGGCAAAGTGCTGGCATTGCATGATTACAATAATGTAGATAAGCTGAAGGAAATTTTGGCAAGGACTGCAACGAGCTCAGCTAACATGCTGTACAGCCATGTGCCCCAGAATAAAGGAAGGGGTGTCAGAAGAGAAAGCAGTGCTGAGGAAGGGGCCAGTTCTTGGTGGGGTGCACTGTGCCAGGCAAGAACACAATCATAAACTAGTAAGATTTGAAATCATACATTCTGTATGCTCTCAAGTTACTTTATACAATGCATATATTGAGCATCCTGAAGTGCTCAAACGTATCTGGGAAAAACAGTATCAGCTAATAAAATACTGTTTTTCTTTGGGCACTCCTCATATCCATGAATTTAATTCCATTGGTCTCCAGATAAAGTGACTTTTGATGGTAAATATCTGGATATAAATTAAGAACTAATGCAGGATGATATAGACACCCTAAAATGATGAAGGTTAGTTGCAATAATATTGATGTGTTTTAAAGGCTGACCAAATTAAACTTAGAACCAATTTATGACATTTTAATTCACATTAAATAGTATTTTGTTTTATCTGTAATTCCATTGATGATTTGTTAATTTCTAGTAAGAATTTCATCCATGAAAACCAGAGTTCACAGAGCATAGAAGAATAGGAATCTCATTAAAATCAATAATATTTTCATTAATTTCTAAAAGACATCAGCCAAAAAGATTGTGCTATCCTTTAAAGTGTATCCATATTTTGATAAACTTTGAAAAAAAGGTAAAAATTTGGCTTATTTTCCAAATATGTGAGCATATAGGCCAGGTTTTTCAGAACAGAAAAGTGGCTCAGCCAAGCTATTCAACAGCGTTTCTTTTCTGGGCTATCCGGTGGCAAAAGCATGCATAAATTATGATCCCTTTATTGTATGACCACCAGGAATGTAAATATTTTCCTCCTACCTTTTATCTTATGTTTCATTGAACTATCCAGTGTGTCTGGGGGTTATTTTATTTTTTTTTTTTTGCATGGGGGCGGTAAATTAATACACTGCATTTTCCTTCCACACACATTCTTCACTGCCTTTAGGGATTTCATTTGACAAAGGCCCCACTAATGGAAATGCAAATTTTCTACCTTTCATAGAGTACTTTTGACTCTGCTGTTTGTCATAGCAACACATTCCTCAAAAGCATGGCTATTTTGACTTCCCAGAAGCCAGGGGAATTGTGCCCGCATCTACCAGGGCTCTGCTTGTCCTAGCAAACAGTAAAGAACATTTTAATGTAAATTTGAATGAGAAATATTAGCCTCTTCAGTTTTCTGCTATAAATAAAAACCTACATAGATTGAAAGTCTTATTAGTCTTTGATTCATTGTAGCCAGTCACACATTTCCAGTTTAGTCATTTTGTTAGACTTTAATAGACAGCAACTTCTTTCACTTTCTAGTGATACATTAGTGATTCTGGTTTTGATAATATTCCATCTAATCTAATGTTATCTTTTGAGGGTTGGTTATAGAAAACTACATGCAGAACTGTGGAGAGATCCTTGGGCTACATGAGTTAGCAGATTAGAAAATGTCCTTTGCCTTTACTGTTCCACTCTAAATAGATCAGACAGCCTCGCCAAATTTTAGTGGTATAATTATGCAACACACTTTTAAGAGTACAAATAGAGAAATGAGTCTCTGTGTTGTCACATTTGTGTAAAAACTGAAAAAAAATCTTTCTATCCTCAGTAAGAGAAAATCTTTTCCTTCACTTTTTGAGAATTTGCACTTTTATTACTATCTAAATCTCAGTGGCCACAAAGGGTTGTGTTTAAGGTGAACAGTAAATGAAATCCTCATGCTTTTCAAGTAGTTTGTCAAATTCACAGTGACTTGGGAGATCCAGGAATTTGTGTGCCATATGTTAGTCCAGATGAACAATACCAACAGTATATTTTTACATAGCTAACATTCATGTTTGACAGCCTTCCCTAGTGTACTTTCTAGCCTAAGCAATACATTCTCTAACTCTTCTCCCCCTGAAACCAATTCCTTTGAGTAATCACACTTCTTTTTTCAGGCCTGACCTCTATTTTCTTTTTTAATTTTGTCTAGTTCTTTTCTTTCCTGGAGGGCTCTACTTATTCCTGTGAAATTGTAGCATTTTGTCACCTCCACTGTCCTTGAGTATTTCTTCTCTTCCTGATCCACTCATCCTTCACTAGTGCCCTTTACAAAGTGTCTCCCACCATTTGTCCTTTGTCTCAAAGAGGAAGGAAGGCCCTTTCCTTCTTTGCCCAGTTTGACCCTCGGATATGAGAAGAACTATGGAAACTCATGGCTAGAGCTAATACCTCACCCCAGTAACTTCTGCAGTTCACGCTCCCTATGTTAAACCAGGGTCCTGTAGCATAATTTTAAAAATCCATTTAAAAAATTAAATGCTGTGGTGTCATTCCTGCCTGAACAGGCAAGTACTTCTTGTAAGCATTGTCTAGGTTCTAGTTCCAAATTGTAGTTTGGTGACTGAAGAATAAAGTAAAGGAGCTAAATGCCTGACAGGTATGGATGGATCCTCTTGCTTGCGCAGGTGTTGCGGTACAACAGACAGCAAAAGAAAACTAAAGTTCCCACATGATAATGATCTTCACACACATAAATTCTCCCCTCTGCACAGACTGGAGAAAATCAGCAGCAGCCAGGGCTGCTCATTGTGAAGGCAAAGAGTGGTTTCAAAATGCTCCTTTCTGCAAAGAGACCATTCCACTGAAATGGAGGATGCTTTCCAAGGCTGGAGTTGCAACAAAGTATTTACTTAGCTGTAGAGATCATAATGTTCCACGGTTTATTTGAATTATTAAAATGCAATACTGCACAAAAATCATTATTGCAGAGCTTCAAAACACTTACTGACAATGTGGTCTTGGCAAAGTAAGTATGAGTCTTTTTAATGTATAGTTGTTGCAACAGAGTAAAAGGAAACCTATGTTTCATACTAAACTGTGCTTTCCAGAGAGATAGAAGGCATTGACTCTAATATTAATTCCATGCAGATTTTTGTTGCTTTATGTTTTAAAAATACCCCTCCTCCCCAAGCAGATCAGATGCAACTTCACTTTTCCTTTTCTTGAAATAACACTGGAAGCAGATTGTTGACAGCTTTGGGCTTCTGCACAGTCAGCATTACAAGAGAACAGCAGAGACAGGAACAGAAGTCAAATGGCCTCCCAGGAGCTCCAACCCATTAAAACAATTGCTAAGGGCACAAGAGTACAATAAACATCTGTGGTTTGTCTCCCCAGCACACCACATGCCTTTCAATTTGCCTCTGCATGGAAATGGGCTTGAGTGGTCTGATTGGACACAGATGTGAACTTGCAGAGTTCAAGGCTTTCCAGGGCTTGGAGTTTGGTTCCAGGCTGAGGCTAGGAGTCCTTGTAAAGTTTGGTTCCAGATCAATGCTTCCTCAGTTTTGACAGCCCTTTAACAGTACTTCCTGTTATTGGCTCTGTTCTCCTCTTTGCAAGCATTCTGATCTACTTGGCAGACCTCATTTGAACTAAATACTGCAATGAAGGAAGTAAGCACCTTCCTAAGGTTCCCAAGGCAGGCTGCCTTCCTCGAGTCAGTCACTGGTTTTAGCTAAATTGGTATAAAAATATATGCCTTGCCACATAATTATCAAGTTGCTGCTACAGAACATGGGCAGAGGAAAGGAATGGTAACACCAAGGATTTCTTAGAACAGGTAAGGCAAATACATCAGGGAGAGCCAAGCACTGTCCTGGAGATGTTGCAAGAGAGCACGGATGGAAGCTGGATGACTCTCCTGGATGAACAATGCCACAGGAGGTATCACCCACTGGTGACTTAAATAGGGAAGAGCAGTGTCTGCCTGTTCTGAAGTGTGAACTGCACACTCGGCGCTGCAGTTCTGCCACGCAGAAACAGTGTATCTTTCTCACAAGGGACAGGAGATGATATTTGCAGGTACTGGAAATGAAATAGTGAATCCCAGAACCAGGCAGAGTATGGGTGGAGGGAGCAAAGCAAATGAATGTTATCTTTCACTCTGCAAAGTTTTTGGTATAGGAATTGTTCAATCACAGAGCTGATTCCTGAAAAACTGTCATGCAAAGAAGACTAGAAATAAAGAAAGAGACCTTAGGACTGCTATAGGATGCCCAGTGCAGAAAGGAGTCTGGTTCCTAACTTTGCAATGAGGGGTGAAGGGGGTCTTGTCAGCACTGCTGGGACAAGTTTAAGGGGATGTAAGCAGGGAGGGTAATCACAGCACTCTGGCAGGTGGGAAGGCATTGCAATAGAAAGGATGACCTGCACAGAGTAAGTTACTGCCAGATGGCTCCCAGCTGGGGGACTTAAGGAGACTGTGATCTGGTTTAATCAAATGCCTGGCACCTTCTCTCTCTGCAGTGTCCAGAAAGACAGCCCTCGCTTCCAGTGACAGAAAGAATCAGGACTGATGAGACTGCCTTTTACAAACACAGTCTGGGCAGTGCATGTAATTCTTTTTGTTGGCTTCCTCTCAGTGGCATTACCTTGAATATGAGGAAATTAAGGAGAAAAATTGCTATGAGCTTTGTAGGCCCTTTATCGCTTTAATCTCCTATCCTCTCTGCCTTCTATTTTCCTGTCTCTTGTCATCCATCTTTGCAGACACGGTGACCAAGTTAAGCTAAACAGCCTTTTAGGTTTGTTTGCAATTGATTTGATTTCTGCTTTCAGAAACTGTTTGAAATTTTCTAAGCATGTTATTTTCACTAGGATTAAATTTTCAATGCAAATTCTGGGAATGCTGGAACAAGAATTCAACACATTTGCTGGATTTAGGGAGGGAAAAATACCTCTCATGTCTATGGGGTGAAAAACTAGACTACGTGATTTCTGTGATTCCCTTTAGCAGGACACGAGGGAAAGGCAAGAAAGACTGCATTTGGGAGCACCTGCCATTATAGAAACTTGAGATGGTGCTTGTTAAGGTTTGGTGTTGCAAGAGGCTTTAAAGTAACTGGCTGAGCCTTCTGGATAGTTAGTGCAGAGCCTGCAAGGGCTGTTTGTGTTAAGTTGTATTGATTGTCTTGTGTATAATTTAATAATGTCAAAGTCTGCTTTCTTTCCTTGCAGCTATAGACTGCATCTGTCCTTGTTGGAGTGTTCCCATGGCAATCGTGGGTTGGAATTGTATTAGTTTGATTTATTCAATAAATAAGTAGAAAAATAAAACAAGATAATTACCCAGAAATGAATAGCTACCATATGAACACAGTGAAAACTACACCAAAGGTCACTGGCAACAGGCAACATTTCTAGCTTAAAAGCAGTGCAGAGATTCCTAATGTAATTTTTTTGGCCTTCATTGGCCCTTTCTCCATTAGGTGTCAGGCTCTGTAGCTTACACAAGTTTCAGTGTGTGCCAAATGTCCCTCCTGGCTTCTCATGTCCATATCATTGTTATTCTTGCCTAAGCAGTGGCAGCAGCTTCTATGTGCTCTTACAGCTTCATCTGTATGTTAGACACACTTGGAGGGAAGAAAGTTCCCTCTTTCCTCCCCAGAGAAGTGGTACAAAAACCTGCACTAAAAAAGCAAACATCTATGCTTCAGCTGAGATTTGCTCTCCTAACAGTCCATTACATGAACATGCAGGCAGGCTGCTAACAGGCCCCTAAATCACTCAGGGAGCCAGCACTGCTGCAGGATGTGGGCGTCTGGATGGACTCTTGATAACCTGGGGGAGACGGAGACATGACACAAGGCACCCTTTGCAAGGGGTATTGCAGTGAAGCTTCTGCTGTGGAAGACCAAGATAGGCAGGTTACTTAGAGACCAAGAAGACTTTGGTAGCAACTCATAAGGAAATCATATCTGATGCTTAAAATATAGACGCATAGGTCACTTCTTTTACAATGTGGTTTGAGTCGACTTTCAAGTCTCTGCTCAGAAATGTGAGGAGCGTGGGCTCCTGCTGCAGTGGCACAGCTTTTGGTGCAGCACTGAACAGGAGAGGTGTAAATGCAGCAGTGCATTCAACACTGACAATATCATTTCACTTGGGCTTCCCCAAATACTTGCTCTAAGTTCTGGAAGCTTCTGACAGCTAATCATTGCCAAGGCATTCTAAGAACCAGTGCCAGTGGAAAACTAGAGGATGTTTGCCATGACTCCTTGTATGTTTGGGACAGGGGTGTAGAGCAGGATGGCTGTTTCTGAACAGTCAGCCCAGGGCCGTCTCCTGACTGCAAGGCGCTTGTGTTACAGTCAAGAACCACTGAAAATACTAAAGTTCATAAAAACTAACAGGACAAGAAAAATATTTTTTCTGAATGTTCAATGCACTGATGATCAGAATGTGTTATGCAAGATTCACCTAGTGATGTTCAATCATCATACTAAGCTAGGCTTTTAATCAGAAGTAGACACTGTTATCCATTCGAAGATCTCCTCTTTTTTGTCCAGAAGATCTCACATAAGTGCAAAACTTCCTAAGAGCATCTGCTGACTGGCTGAAGACATGTCGCACTATGAAAGCTTCTAAACTGATGTTTGGAAACTGGCTTGAATGCTCATTGAAAGGCAGCTGTAATACAAGCTAACATTTGAGGCTCCTGCAGGGAACTGTAGATCCTGTTTCAAACCTCATTTCCATGAGAATTACATCAGCACTCAAGTCTCCCACTGCTGTTGGTGGAAATGTTTTTGAAATTACTGCTAAAATATCAGTGCCTTTGTGGAGACAGTGTCTTTACGAGACGATTCCCATGACTACAGCCTGCTCCCACCATTAGGCTTGTAGAAACTGGGAGACCTGAGGTCTGTTTCTTGACTCTGCTCTTGGCCTGCTGTGCCTGTAACTCTTATAATCTCTCTGTAGAAGACGGATAAAGCTTGGCTTCTTTTGTACAATGTTATGAGCACTTCAAAGAGCAATGTTTCAAAAGAACTAAGTTTTATAAGGAACATCTGCTGTTCTCACCTCCTCCTTGACCCTGTGGTATGAAATACTACAAGAGCTGTGCCCTTAGAAGGTGCCTAGGCAGTCTCAGGAGGCTCTCACTGCTGTTTCTGGGGCCAGCTTGCCTAGTGGGAGCACGGAGCAGTGGGCTGGTAATTGTGTAATTTCACCCCAGGAAACTTTCCACTTCAGGCTAGGGTAATACCCCAGACAGATACTGCTCCAGAGCTATTACAGCCTGAATCAGAAGTTTGTGAGGGGGAAGAGTGAACAGTTTCACCTTGGTTTTCCCCAGAAGAGTAGCAAGAGAGTATGTCCTACAATAAATTGGAAGAAAGCTCTTAGATGGTGCTTCTTAGCCTGAGGAAGTAATAAGTGCTCTTTCTGGGCATGCAGATTATCAAGATACCATTAACAAGATTTATTTGCTGCTCCTGTGAGCACATAGTGTGTGTAGGTCTTCTCAGGCATTTGCAAAGCACTTAAGGGAAAAGCTTGGTGGTCTGGAGATTGGAAAAAAGGACCCTGTCCCTCTGCTATTTCCACTGAGGCTTGAGGTAGCTTGGAAATGACAAACAGAAGTTTGTAACTCTGGTTATAGCCAGAGTTACAGAGATCAGTGATCCCTGGTCTTCAACCTGTGCCTATTCTTTTAACTTCTGGAGACATACTGGGGAGAGAAGGCAGTGCCTGGGGAGCAGATGGAGAAGAGGTCCTCTATGGTACATGACTGCTTGCAAGATCAGGGCCTCCACCCTTCTCTGCTCCAACCCTTATGGCATAGCCTCCTCTGTTCTACACTGAGGTACAGAGGATTTCTTTCTGCTCCTTCACTTGCCACTGGTGTTCTCTTTAATCAATGGCATCTCCTTTAGTTAGCACTTCCTTTTCTTTTTATTTTCCACTTTGCTTCCCCTCTCCTATTTAGGCTGTGTGTGTCACCAGCTCTAGGACATCTTCTGCTTTTCCACCTGACCTGTGGCTCGGTACATATGCCACAGCATGATCTTCAGTAATGATTTTAGCTTTTTCCAGACAAGCCCTGAAGCAAATTCACAGGGCAAGGTCTTTTGAAGTCCCAAGCCTGCAATGTGGTGCAGAGAAACTGCTCCCCCAGGCACCAGTGTTAAGAGTCACTCTAGTCAGGGAGCCAAGCTGGGTGACTTTTCCCCTTATGTGCAAGAGGCTTCTGGTCTGGCAGACAGTGCAAAGCCAAGGTTATACTGCTCAAGCCATCCCCTCTACAGCCTCAGCCTCTCCTACCTACTAAAAAGATTCACTACACAAGCAGTTTCACGGTGGGGGTATTGAGTTGGGATATATCTGACCATTAACTACTGTACTGTTCAAGTTAACTAATAAATAATGGAAGATTTTGACTGCAATATGCAGTTGGCTTTGAGTTTGTTTTTTTAACTCCTAACCTTGCAACTCTATCCACGAATTTCAGTGGATGGCTTGTCATATCCTAATTGGTCTTACAAATTTTGTACAGTACAAATGTTTTGGCAATGGAACTGTTTTGATCAAAGGTTGTATAAATCCCATTCGTCACGGCAGCTGAACCTGTATGAACCCTTTGATGGGGCTTGAACCACCTGAAATCCTACAGCACTGTTACAGCTTGTACCTCCTGTGTATAAATACGCTTTTATTTGAGCTCCTCTGGCTGCGTGTTCTGGTGGGCTAAGGCATGATGTGATCTGATGCAATGTGTGGGTTGCAAGACCCAGGCTCAGCAGCCTTTCTTAACTATGGGTTGCCAGCTCCACATCTCCCTTTGTCACCTAACATCACATCCATAGCGTTTTGGCTCAGTGTTTCTTGCCTGCACTGACTGAGAAATGAAATAGGACTGTGGAAAAAAAAGTGGTGCTTCTTCACTGAATTGCAGTGATTTATGTACATGCCTACAGGAATGAGGAAATGCAAATTCCTCCTGCTTCCAGATTTGCACGCCAGCCACTTTGAGGGCACTATTTTATTTCTTGGATTGTTGAACTCATTTGGCCTTGTGCCTCACAGCACCACATGAAGTATGTCTTAATAGGCCTGAAAGGTATGGCATGCTGAGACTTGATTTTATTTACATTTAGGTACATATCACCATGTTTATTTTAAAATGACTTAACTTCTGCAGTTGCAGCTCCAGGGTGGTAAAGTTTGCTGAAAGGACAGTTAGGTTCCTATCATCTAAATCTGGAAGACCTTATTTAAAATCATAGCCACTGTTTGCCATTTCTTACTTTACTGAGCTCATTCAGTGAAACTGTACTGGTCTTTTATCTGATCTGTACTGGCTTCCTGCTTTTTTTCTTTTTTTTTTTTTTAACTAGCTCAGTGACTATTAGGATTTCCAGTGACAGAAGTTATAGCTGTCATTTATTAATAGTATGAAAAAATGTAATTCTGACAAAATATTTAACTTTGAAGTATAGTTTCCTTCATTTAACTGAAAGTCTTCAAGCTCACGGCTGACTGTCCCAGTTCCCTGTGTCTCTAACATCAGCACTCCATCTCAAAAGGACACCTTGACTAGCCAGAAAAGGGAGTTCTAAGGCACTACAGGTGTAACGAGATAAGTCAGCTTCTGGCTTATTGTGTAGTGCTGGTCAGGCATTTTCTGTCAAAATGTTTTTATTTTCTCTAGTCAGGAGTCACTGATTTGACAACTGTTAGTGGAAATGTACCTATCAGTTTTGGCAGGCGAGTCTTCTCACGCAGGAGAATGAATCTCTGGAGCAGGGCAGACGCCTGTCTGCGGAGCATCCCGCTTCCTCTAGTGCAGCTGGCAGCCCTCCCTGGGTCCTTGGAGATTGCTTCCAGTGCTCTGACAGCCTGGAGACTTAAAACCTGGAGAATTAAACTTCTATCTCTAATGCTCAGATGGGGAGAACTCCAGAATGCTATTGCTAGTATGACGTATGGCTAACTCAAACTTGAGTTGGTTCTATTTCGTGTTTAACTAAATAATTCAATGTTTATTGGGCCACAGAGGGAGCAGGTGACTGAAACTGTTATGGAACAGCTGCTTAAACTGGCTCTGGCCAGTGAGATCCTACTTCTGTCTTCTTTTCACCCCAAGCCTGACTGCACATTCCTATCCTCTTCTTGGGCCCAGAGCCATGCTTGAAGGCATACCAGAGAGATAAGACCCATGGAGAATGACTCTCTAGGAAGCAGGGCATTTAGGTCCTCACAGTGGCTCCCAACAGGTTCAGATGTATTTAAGATCTGGCACAAGTGATGGAAGACTTTGGCTGGGAAGAGGTGGAAGAAGCTCCTGCTCCTTTCGGACAGGAGCAGGCCATCAAGAATAGTTTAGCTAAAGCCTCTTTGGAGCCTTACCCGGGAGACATACCAATGTTCTCATTCAGTCTTACAGGAATGTGTACTTACAGCGCTGTTGGCAGTAACCAGCTGGTTAGCATGCGAGCTGGAAACATGTAACACTCAGGCTCCAAATCCTGGTTGCAAACTTACATGCACCAACAGCAAGCCTTAATCAAGAAACACAGGGCTACTTCTGGATGGCTTGCAAAGATAGAGATCTCTAGGTTTCATCCAGGTGTGGAATCAGGAGGTCCATTTCCAGTGTGGCTACCGCTTTGCTCCCTTATGCTCTGCAGCCCTCTTTCCCTCTATTACTGCTGGTCCACAGCTCTGTTAAACTAAGCTAAAAAATCTTGTAAGACCAGGAGACTTGCAGACATGACAGACGGCTTTGCAGACATGCTTCCCCAAAGGTTTCAGTCCCAGGAGCAGGCGTGCAGCTTGACCTTGCCTGGAGCCAGTAGAGCACACTGAGAACGACTGTGCCTAACACCTTATTTGCAGAATGCCCTATCCCCCACGTGCAGCATGTGCTGTCCCTCACCAGCTGCAAACCACTGTGCTAGGGACATCTGGTATGAGCTGTGTTCTGTGCCTCCCAGCTCACAATTAATTCAGGGGGATTACTTGTCTGCATAAGGCTGGCCGACGCTGCCATTATAAATATTTCCTTTTTTAAAGTTAGTTAGGTGAGATTTTTATTAAGTATAGTCTACATATGAAGTTGATAGCCTCTCTGTTTCCAGGTACAGGGTGAAAGTGTCTGCTGAGCTGCTGTGGAAGGTAGGTATTTTGAATTGTTCCTTGCTAATTATTGCTTCAGTAAACAACAGCTGTTCAAATGCAGCTCAGCTTCTTGCTTTGAAAAGATTACAGTGCCCAAACTGTAGTCTGGTATTACTGAAAAAAGAAAAAAAAGTTATAATCATTTCACTCCCCTACTGCTACAGATTTTATGGGCCTTGTAGTGTGCTGTTATGTCAGGCATATTAATTGCTAGTGAGTCGATGTTAAGCAAATGAAACAGCTTTGTGCAGCGTTTGGACACTTGGTTATAGACAGTTTAACAGCAGTCTTCTAGAGAGACTGTGCATTAGTCTTAGATTATTTTTCAGCACTGGAGGAACGGCTCTTTCAAAGTAACTATAAAATGAACCATTGCTGCCATGCAATAGCAATAATAAGCTGTTAAGGTACACTGCAAAGCATGAGGTCAGAGGCAGTATGTTCTTCCAGCCACCCAAGAAGTGTAATTGCAACTAATTAGCGCAGCTCCTTCAGAGGCTACTGCTACTGCAATGACAGGAAAGAAAGGCAGAAAAGTGCAAGGGGGGCGCAACTGTTACTATCTGCCCTTTAGATGAAGGAGATGTTGGTATTAACTTAGCAGAGGGTGAAAGCCTGACCCAGCACAGCACTGAGTGTCAGCGATGTGCTCTTGGCAGTGAAAAGAAAAATAGCCCTGTTCTCTACTCCATGCAGTTCCTGCCCTTCTGCTTCCTTCCTGAGGAGCAGGATTTATAGGGGCATCTGTCTTGATTTATCGAGGAGCAAAAATTACAAATTAACTTTCCAGGCATGCGCACACACATGCTCTGCTGCACAATGCCAGACCGATGTCTTCCCCTCTGTCCTCCTGGCTGCGTGGCTCTTGCCCGGCAGCAGCTGGCCGAGCTACCAGCCCAGTGGAGCTGTGGCAGTGCCCACGGCCACTGCCGCCCACCAGTGACCGTGGGCCAAGAGACAGGCTGGCCTTTGTTTGAAGCAATTGTTCCCCACACTGGTACATTTTACTGGCTGCAGATGAAAGCCATCTGAAAATACCTTTTGTGCAGTTAAAAACAAACAAAAACCCCCCTTCACGCATTTTACTAAATGCATATATGAGCAGTCAAGCTGGCACCCTTTGATTGCCTTTGAGAAGGAACAAGGTGGTACGAGCCTACTACTCGTCATGGGGTGACCTGCCAAGGAGAGGGCTCTGCTTTGGGACTCGCCACCGGGGTGTGTGAAGGAGCAGGGGCTGGGCAAGCGCCAGGCAGCACCACGAGCAGCACCCACTGTGGTGCCGCCCTTGTGGAGCCCCTGCCACCGTCCAGAGCGGCGGGAATGGCACATTCAGGGAGACGGGAGAGGGGGCACGAGGTGGCACTGGCCCGTGCCAGGCTGCCTGCCGCGCTCGGGTCAGCCGGGCTCCGTGCTGCGAGTTGGCACCAGGTGTTGCTAGGGGACGCGGCGTCTTAAGGCAGGATGTATGTACTTGTGTGTACGTACGTATATATCGATTTATTTATTTATTTACACTGCTGGAACGCCGCCTCAAGGAGCCGCAACCCCGGCGCGCCGCGGACCCCACCGAGCCGATAAAATGGCGGCCAAGGCGCCCCCCCTCCCCCCCGTCAACGGCCCCGCGCCGGCCGCGGCCGCCCCTCCCCTGCCCGCCAGGGGGCGCGCGAGCCACGGCCGGCGGGCGGTGCCGTGTCCCGGTGTCCCGGCGTCCCGGTGGGAGGGACAGCCGGTGCCGAAGGAGCGAGGGGTGCCCCGGTGGAAGGGACAGCCGGTGCCGAAGGAGCGAGGGGTGCCCCGGTGGAAGGGACAGCCGGTGCCGAAGGAGCGAGCGGCGTCCCGGTGGAAGGGACAGCCGGTGCCAAAGGAGCGAGGGGAGCGGCCCCGGCCGCCTGGCCCGGCGTGCGCTGCCGCCCTGGGGGGCTGAGGGCCGGTGCGTTGATGGCGGAGGGGTCAGGTGGTTGCGAGTGCCGGTGTTGGTCTCGGCGCGGACGCCGTGCCGCCTGCCGTGCCTGGCCAGGGAGCGGCTCGCTTGCAGGTGGGAGCGCACTTGAGTCCCTTCCCTTCGGTCTGAGCTTCGCTGTGAGGCGGGTCAGGACCGGAGGGAGCACTTTGCTGTTCCCGTGAGGCAGGGCGGCAGCCCGGCTGCGGCTCCCGGCTGTGCGCCGGGTAAGGATCAGGTGCTTCCCGGCACCGGAGCTGGCGGAGCGTGAAACACCTGGGAGGGGAGCGTCAGTCATTGAGGGCGAGGTGCGCTCAGGGTTTAGTGCGGTCAGCGCTGGCGCAGACAAGGTTTCACTATTTTAAAATTTTTGTTTATTTGTCTGATTTTTTTCTTTAACCTAAACACTTGCCTCTGGATGCCTTGAAAACTTGAACATGCGGGCATATTGGCTCCGGCTCTGTTAATAGAGAGTGATGGAGGTTTGTTTTAGTTAGTTTTAATAATCAGCCGCTATAGAAGGTAATAGAACAACGTATCTCTGCTGAGGAAACCACAGGTTGTTTTTAAAATGCCTCAGCCTTGCACTCTCTGTTTAAAGAACTGAAACTTCTGGGGTAATCTTTGTTGGCTTCAATCTGTATCAACTTAATTGGGATATTTCAGGTTTATTAAAGGGGAGATGATAAGGAGAAGACAAACCCAAACCCTTTGCCCTGGCATTTACCAGAGTTATAAAGGTTTTACTTTGACGTCTCTGGTGTGACTAAATGAATGGTGCCACAATCTAGTTTAAACTCTCATCACCTGCATCCATTACGTGTCAGTTACCAGAATTGCATTCCCACACACTTTCTCTTCCCTCCTTCTTTGTGTGGAAGCACTTTACTACGACGTGGTTTTTTCTTCTGTAAGGGCATTTAGACACTATTGTCTTGGCACCCTTTTGCGGCTTTCCTTTTTTTTTCTTTTTTTCTTTTGACAAGACTCAGATTTACGTGTGATGTCTCTTTGTGCTCTCTCCAGGGTTTTCACGATGAATGCATCAGGACTGTATGCAAGAGTGGTGTTGCTGGCACCATATGCAGAGATAACATTGCCTTCCTATTTCCCTTGTTTAACAAGGCCAGTAATCTCATTAAACTTCTCCGCCCCTAAAAGCTCTTCATTGCCACCACTATTGTACTGGAATCTCACAATGAGTTACTTATCCATTATGCACTCCTCATTCTTTCCAGTCAGTGCTTTCTTGAAGGCGGCTATGTACCTTTCATAGCAAGATTTGCATTTCTTATTCTGAGATATTTTACTTTTGGAGTTGCCTGTATTAAAATGCATTTTGTTTGAATGGGCTCACTTCAGTGAGGGATCCATATTGTTCTGTATGACTGCTCTGTCCTAGCCATTATTTGCCACTCCATTAATTTTTGTCATCTGCAGATATTGGTGTGACTGATTTTTTTTATATGTGCTTCCCCATCATTGTGTAAGCTGGTGACTAATACCTGGTTCTGGTATTATGATCTTGTACACCCACATCCTCCCCAGCTCATTTTTCTGTAGTAGGTCTTATCTGCAAACAATGGATGAACTTTTGCATGCATTTTTCATACTTTTTAAAACAGCATTTCTAACATGCTTACAGTTCCACTCAGATTTGCATTACTAACTGATTCCTCTATTATCTTTCTTTATACTGTTTTATTATTGTTGTAACTTTAATTGGTTCATTAGATAGCCATTCCTGTAATTTCAGTTTTAAAATGATTCCTGGGCTTGAAATTTGGTAATATTTTATTGCATTGGGATAACAATTTTCCCTTGTGCCTCTGTAATGCATGGCACTCACCCTGCTGTCCCAGACAGCCTAAGTGTGATTGAGTAACTAGAGCCAGTAGAAACATGTTGTCGCCTTCCAGCCTTGTGCTTAGTTTCTGAATTTCCTCCTTTTCCTCCTCTCCTGAATCCCAAAAGGCTTTATTAAGACAGCTTTGTGGGAACCATTAACTCTAAGCTGCATAATTATGTTACTATAGCATTGACTTATTTAATAGTAGGGAAAAAATTGTATGCAAGTCTAGAAATTCATATTCCTCAATGATGGAATTTTAACTTAATAAATTAAAAGGTTTACTCAATTTACCTACGAAGTTATAGTAATTAACAGCAAGAGAGTCTACCTGCAATAAAGCAGGTTCTGTGAAAACAGGACATTTTAATGAGCTGCCATCATATTACGCTTATTCTTCACCTTCTAAATTGCATATAAGGCTCTCATGTACTTAAAGAAAGGGATGGTGTTACTGTTTAGCTTGCTTTGTTTAGAAGTGGGGACCTATATCTAGCATATTTATCTTTACTTAGTGATGCATTTTATGTCATCTTGCACTGCTCAGAATTGCATACATTTGGCATTTGTGATGCTAGAAATCAGGCCAAGAATTTTTTTAAAAAGACATGCATACAAAGAATATTGCAGTTAACAATCCTCATGCCACTATTTCTGTAGTACTGCGTGACTTCATGCTCACTGTTGCATTTCAGACCACCTAATGGCAGCTCACCTCCCTTTTGCTCTCCCTACCCCGTTGTCCCCAGCACGTCTGGTTATTAAAGCCAGGCAGATTGTGCCAGAGCACTAGACAGCATGTTCTTGTCCCTCATAGTGCCACCTGCAATTGCTAGTATTTTACCTTGCGATTAGGAGATGGCATGACAAACAAACCTTTCCACCATCTCTTCACCCCAAAAGGCCTAAGACACTTCTAGTGGTCCATAGCAAATACTCAGGTTTCTGGGATGGGTGAACAGAAAAGTTGCATTTTTTCAGCTTTTCGTGATGCACTTAATTAAGCTCTGGCATCCTTAGTTATGTTACTTCTGCTCAAAAATGGGCTGGGGGGATGAGCAGAGATTTACCTATTATTACTGTTTTGACTTTTTGAATAGGTCTAGGTACTTACAGAGTTAAATTTGCCTTATGTGGTCAGTCTGCCACAAAGCTAAAAACTTCAGAGGTAAAAAATGATGTCTTAAGCTCTCTGTCAGCATGACAGCTATAGACCATGTGTTCCTTTTTTCCCAGGGGGAGGAACTGGCACATAATCATCAATTAACTGGTTTACATTTTGTTTTTTATCACTTTTTGTTTGACTTTGTTTTGTATCATAGAGCCCCAGCAACTTGTGTGTGTAAAGATCAATTTAATTTTATAAGCCTTGTATATTTAGTCCTTAGGACTGATTGGCTGTAGATGAGAAGCTGATTAGTTTGGTGGGTTTGGATGTGGCTTTGCAGTTAGGGGTATGATATCACTGTGTCTGTGCTGTTCAGTTTAAGCTGTAGGATGATGCTCTCTGCTTTGGCTTATTTTTAACCCTGGCAGCTTCTAATAAGTGTCAAATAAGCAGCTTCTAATAAGCTGCTTAGAAGCTGTTTCTAATAAGTGCCTCTGCTTTGCCATCCCCAAAGAATTATGCATGAGTTTCTTCCTCTTTTTCTTAAAGGTTCTCAAGCTGGCCATATGTATAGCCATAGCTTGCCCTTCTGGACATAGCAGTATACCAAGGTATCAACACTTTCAGAAGCTTTTTCCTTCTTTTCTTCTGAAAACAGAATTTCAACATTTTGTCATCTGATTCTCTGCAAATGCAGCCTATTCTCTCACAGACAATTTTAACTGTTATTTTATGCAGTGTTTTTCCCTTTACAGCCTTTCAGCCATCACTTTAGAAATGCCTCAGAAGAGTGGCAGTGGTAACTGGCATTTTTTTCCCCCCTTGTCAAATGCAAATCTCTCACCTCCCAAGTGTGAACATACAAAGATCTCTTATTGCCTTTTTTTTTTTCCAAAAATAACAAAATTAGGCCATAGTTAGCTAAGCAGTGACCTGATTAGTGCTGGATCAACATGTTACCAACTCAAGGTTGTCACTACAAAGTGAGTGTGGTGAAGTCTGCCTGTTCCAACTAAAATGAAAGCAGTCTCTTGACGTAGAGCAGTGCTGAAGTCAGCAGTTTCTGCAAAGGAGGCCTAAATGCAGGTTGAAGGATCTCTTCTGTGTATATTTGTACCTACCAGTGCCAGTCTAATTCTTTATAATCAAGTACTTTTTGTCGTATATTTACTCAGGAGGATATGAGAGAAAACAGTTCTAAGTGATTTTTTTGTTCTTTGGCTTTCCTTATCTATGAAAGATTTGGCTTTGTGAGGTATATTTAATGTTTTCTCTAAAGTAGGCCCCCTGAGAGATCCCATGGAGTAATTCACTTTGCTGAGTTAGCAGATGAAGCCGTTGGATAGAGTCAAAAAAAGATACTGCCAACTGTGAAGCAAATGAATCAATACCAGTGCAAGGGGATCACTTTGCTTCTTCAATATGAGAAAAGTGGCAGCACAGATGCGGTATCTGACATACAGATTAAAAAAACCCAAATATAAACACACACACACACACACACACATTGGGTTGGCTTTTATTGGAAAGCCTAGATGCAATCTATAGTTATCAATTTGTGGAAAATTCAGGACACATATAAAGTTAAGAAGGCAAATTAAAAGAACAATACAAATCAGACGAAATATACATCTCAAAATATCAGGATAGCATTTTGACTGGCATTGTCTAAAATACTTAGAATCGCCTTTCTTTTTTTTCTTATTTTTGTAATATGCTTCTTTAATTATGCATATTTTTTCTTTAAAAAGATCTTTTGTTTCTATTCCCCAAGGTCACTATTTCCTGCAGGAGCATGTCCAGATCACAAGTCTTTTTTAGCAAGAAATAGGCTCATTATACCTACTAACAAGGCCACTAATTGGCTTGATTTGACTGTATCTAAAATGATCACCAACAGATACTATAATTTGTTGTTTATTGGTGCCAGAACAAAGGAGAAGGGACTGGTACGCGCCAAGTAGAAGATATATTTCAATGTTGACATGTTATACAAGCTTTTCATATTCAAACAGAACAGAAACATTGGACATAATTTAGAATATGAGCCTATTTCAACAGAGAGCACTTACAGCATGCTAAATACAGTGCTGTGGAAGAGCCACCCAACAGAACTGCAAACACCTAGCATTTTACATCTTTGAAAAAGAATACGTAGATCAATGACACGCCTCTGGGGTCTGACATACCGTCCTCTCTAAATTTAGGGCCCTCAAGCTTCAAGGGTAAAAGTACTAACAACTAATCTGTGCTTTAATTCTAATAGATGATTAGCATTCATTATATGTGTAATTAGTTCTGTATGCTCTACCAAATACACACATACAGTAATAGCACTGATACTGTAGATTCGGTAGCGACTTGGCTGGGAGAAATTCAAATCTGTTTATCAAACAATCCTAATGTGCAATTTAGAGTATGTAATACCATAGACTCTCAGAATACAAAGCAGTTAGAAAACTATTTTTATTACATCCACTTGAACCATTCATAGTTAAGACACGTTCACTTACTATGTTCTGTCATTATAATACATGGATAGAAATACTGTGTATATTTCAATGAACATCAAAACTCCCAATTTTGTCTAATCTTAAAAATATTTATTTTTGTGGCTGAATTTAGTGCTCATGAGACTAAAGCTCTAAGAATGGTTTCAGCCAAGATGTAGAACAGATGCCATAGATGCCACCACAGGCTTCCTATAAGGAACCAGCTGCACACTTCAGTTCTTCCTGCAGCAAATATACTGGGCCTTGGAGCAGAGCATGCCAAATCTATGCAGTGGTGTGGAGATGCAGACTAGGCACTAGAACTGGACCCTCCTCTCCATCCCCAGGTTGTGTTCACAGTAATGAGATTTGATCTGCCAGCTGAAGGCCGGGAGACGAACTTACTGAACAGCCTGCCTGCCTAAAGAGCAATTCTGTAGCATCAGGTCAGAGGTACGCTTCTTCTATCTGGAGTTATTAACATCTAAAAGAGCTGTATTATACAGAAGACAAAGTTGACATAACTGGATGAAACTACATCATTTCTTCTTCTTCTTCTACATACAATTTGCCAAGCACCTGAGACACTATTCCTCCATTGTGAAACAAAGGTTCTAAAAAACCAACAGAAACCCCACCTGGTATGAATAAATGTCCATTTTTTACATTAGGGCTGGAAAAAGACAAGGAAACCCCAACCTATTAAAGTCTTCCATCATAGTAAATGAGACTTAGTTGGTTACTGTGCCTTCTAACAATGACTGATGAAGTGGCACTGGCCTGGGTGACAGGAGAGGGAGGGGAGGGAGCTGTGGTCTGATTCAGCCAGCCACTTAGTGGAGTGTCCCATCCTATCAGCAGAGTGATAGATGCACAGCTTTAAACCTAATACAAAAATATTAACACTTTTGGACATTAGTCATCACTGTTATATCTCTACAATATAATCCTTTATACTGTACAGCTATAACATAAAAGGTGCAATTCCTTTTTCTTTAAAAAAAATCACACACAGCACATGTTTTTATCATTTTATTTTTAAGTATAAACTTTTTTAAACACTTTACATAAATTAACTCCTCTGAGACTAATATTTGATGTACAGTAAATTGTAATTCATATAAAAATCCATAAACAACTTGTCTCACATAATTTACAAAAAAATCAGGGTTTCCTTTGCTTATATGCAACAAGGATTCTACTTGCCATTTTCCCCCCAAGGCAAACCATGTTAGCATTGTAAAATCCATTATTAAATTCCCATGGTAGCATAAGTCACTTGTGCCAATGTCCTTTTAGAAAGCAGCACAGTTTAATGCAGTTGGGTTGTCTATAAACAGTAATTTTTGCCCCATGTTTTAAAATTAACAGATATATACCACATCCTATGCAGTGAGAAAGAGAGAGAAAAAGAGAGAGAGAAAGAGAGAGACTACTTCTCGTAAGCAAAGGTCAACAATTCAGTACTATTTGGAAACACTGTATGGGTCTGTATCTTAAATACAGTGCCTCAAAGAAACAGACAGCCTGTTGCAAAATCTGTAGGCCTTTTTATTTTCTTTTTTTCTTCTTTTTTTTTTTTTAATACTTTTCAGTCCAACTTGAGTGCAGCGATATGCATATGTAAACATATTCTTTAAAGCAGATCACCTTTAAGGTCATTGAGAAAAAAAAAGTTTTGTCATTAGCAGTATCATTCTTCTGGAAGGCGCTCTTTTTGTTAGAGAGTCTGGATTGTGCTACAGAAAAAATCTGAGCAAAGATGTAAGCTTAGGCTCAAGTAGTAATGCAGCAAAACAGTTTGGTCTCCCTTTTAGAAGACACTGGTACGCAGTCTCTTTGGCAGCCTGAGCTAAGCCAGTGTGTTACCTCTTTCCTATCTCGCTTTGTCTGAGGAACTGTATATTGTTAGCGCTGTCTGCTAATTCTGGATATTGCTCCACAGAGAGTACATAGTACCCATCGTATCCTTGTACCTTTCCAGCACTTAGCAACTGCCTCTTTTCTCCTTCTGTCCACAACCTGGCGCCTTCCTCTCCATCTCTTACTCTCTGTTGTTCTCTGGCCCAGGCACTGGAAAGAGCTCTTTGCCTGGCTTGCTCCAGTATTCGGGCCTTTTCCTCATCAAGTGTCATGCCATAGCGGACGTGAAGCGCTAAAGCACCGTATTGCATTTCAACATCAGCAAACCTACGAGTCCTGCCGTTCACCACAGTGGTGGACTGGGAAACTGTGACATTGATGCCATTCTCCAGGGCCTTACGCCCACTTGTCAGCCTCAGTGTCCCAAGGTCACTCTCAGGGGAGGTGGTCTTGATAAAATAGTGCGTGTCCTTTCCCTCCACAGTGAAATGCAAGTTTTCTAGGTAGTAAGCGTTGTTCAAAACAGCTGCCACTTTTATGCAGTCCTCATTTGCAATGTTGAGCACGTTTGTTTGCACTTTGCCTTGATTGACAGCGAGCATCACCCCTTTGCCAATCAGAGACTTCACAGTGGCAAACCACAGCCACGACTTTTCTCCACTGGATTTCCGTCTGCTGACCTGCACTTCTGCCATCTTTCCCAGGGAAAGGAAAGCCTTTGCTTGTCTCACCACTTGTTGTTGCACTCCAGAAATTGGCTGTAAACAAGAACAGACAGAAGTTTTACCAGCCATCTGTAGCCCCCTAAATGCCAAACAGCCAGGATTTCTTGGTGTGCTGCCCATGGACAACAACAGGATATGCCACAACTGACAGTGCCAAGGAGTTAATTAGATCTGCATACTGCTTGTTCTGCTGAGTTACAAGACTATTTTGCTAATGTTCAGTGCTTTTACTCTTTGTCTCCCTGAGAACCTGCACAAAGATCAGAATTATCTTCAGAGGCTACTTACTGGGCTGCACAGGACAGACTTTCAATGCTGATACATAACCACAAGAATTGCAGAATGATTTGGGTTGGAAGAGGACCTTGAAAATCATCTAGTTTCAACTCTCCTGCTGTGGCACACCTTCAACTACACCAGGTTGCTCAAAGCTCCATCCCACCTGGCCTTGAACACCTTCACTGATGGGACATCCACAACTTCCCTAGGCAGCTTGTTCCAGGGCCTCACCTCCCTTATAGTAAAGAATTTTTTCCTAACATGTCATCTCAACCTACTTTCTATCAATTTGAACCCATTCCCCCATGTCCTGTCACCACCTGCTCTTGTAAATAGTCTTGCCCCATCTTGCCTCTAAGTTCCCTTCAGGTACTGGAAGGCTGCAATTAGGTTACCTGAGAGCCTTTTCTTTTCCAGGGTGAACAATCCCAATCCTCTCAGCCTTTCCTCATAGGAGAAGCACTCCATCCCTCTGATCAACTGGGTGGCCCTCTGGACTTGCCTGAACAGGTTTATGTCCTTCCTGTGCTGGGGACCCCAGAGCTGGATGCTGTATTCCAGCTGAAGTCTCACAAAAGCAGAGCAGAGGGGCAAAATCCCCTCCCTTGCCCTGCTGGCCCCAGTGATTTTGATGCAGCCCAGGACACGATTGGCTTTCTGGGCTGCCACTGCACTTTGGCAGGCCATGTCACGTTAATACAGGTAAGAGCTGTCTTACTACGGTGTCATCTTACTATGGTGTCATGTCTTCCTCTGAGCTTGTTCAAGTATGATTCCTGTCTACCACGAGTCCAGTCAAACTGAGGAGATTTTTGCAGGTCATGAAGCTGTGCTTTAGAACTGGAACAAGCCTTTCTTTATGCTGAGTCAGGAGATAAGAGTCTCAAGTAGCCACAGCCTGAGACCAAACTGCAGGGAGGCTCTCATAACCCCTCAAGCTTTTAAAGAAATGAAGGAAGTCCAACTGTAATGACAGTCTTTACAGTAAAAGAGAGGGAAGCTAATGGTATGGACTAGTGAGGTGGAATACTGGGGACTGCTACCCTTTCTTGAAAATACTTGCAGAAACTGATAAAAGGGGATGTGTGAAAAGACTGTGGCCAATCTGGCTTCCATTTCACTCCAAGTATCAGCCTCCTACCTAAAAGAGCTTTTCCCCAAGAACTTCAGATGAGTGCAACCCTGAATACAGCAGTGTTTCGTTCATAGCTAGAAAAGACAAGGGGCAATGAATGAAAAGAACCAACAAACCAGTCTAATGGAAAAGCTAGGAAAGCAGAATGTCATGGAAGAGCTGTGTGTAGCCCACTAGGCCAGATGCACTCTTGGTAGAGAGGATGGCTGGGGAACGGGACCTGTCAGCTTAACTGCAGTGGTTAGCCTGGACAGATGAAAGAGCAGGAGCAGCTAGCAGGAATGGTTAGCTAGTGCAGCTAGATAGCAGGACAGCTCAAATTACAGGGTCAGCTGTGGACGGGATGAGACCTTACAACTGTGCAGAATAGACACATCTTATCAGTCTAACCCTGGGTGTTAACAGCAACAAGCTGTGAATGAGCTGTACTGATAGAGCTGGGGAGCAGACAGCTGCCCTGGCAGTTGCCTCAGCAGGAAACAAAGATTTAAATAGCTTTGGCTGCACTTTTGAAAAGGAGTACTTCGTTTTTGATGATGATCCAGTTTATCTTCCTATTGACCCTTTCTCCTTTCATTAAAATACTGCTTAAACCATTTGATTCACTGCTGACAAATGAGTGAAGAGCATGTTTTGTTTTCCTAAATTTCTGGATAGAAGACCAAGCAGGAGTCTATTAAGATTCATACAACCTTAATTCAGCCTTGCTGCTGATCAGAGCCTGGCAAAAAGTTTGCAGAGGCTTCTCTGTTTTGCCACGAGGGTAGCTTTCTGGAGGGGACAGCTCCTGAGGGAATGATGAATTAACTTGGACTCTCCAATTCTTGAATGTGGCAGATTTTGGTCTGCATTTGCTAACAAGTATGGATTTCAGCTGTTTTAAATCTTACATGAAAGCTATTGAGCATGAAATATATTGTAGACAGCAATCATCAGTGAGAGCAGCAAGATGCTATAGCAACTTCATAATGACAAAGTTTGTTGATTTTGAACATGTATCCTCAGAGCTCAGTAAAGCTCACTCACTCCTGAATGTTTCAAAATACCAAGTGGTTTGTGTGTTTACTTCTGCCTCCTGGTTGCATTTGCTTGTTCACTAGTGAATATCAGAGTTGCAGCTTCTTCCTACCTGAGAATTTTGAATCTTTGTTTTCCTGTCACGCGCTTCTCACTCTGTCATGTCACATGCCCCTGGCATTCGTCATGTTATTGAGCTCTCTCCCAAAGATTTTTGACAACTAGCTGTCTGCTCTCATCTCTTTGACCAGACTGGTTCTGTTCCTGGTATGCCTTTGCTGGTGTTAGTGGATGATTTCATTCTTTAGCCTTTGAGACCTAACTAAACAACCTCTGATAGTTCTTCACAGCCATGCCTGATGACAGGTCTCTTATCTCCCAACACAACCGGAGTGCTTGCCATGCTCCTCCTTCACTGCTTTTGTTGCTCATGGGAGACACTAATCTCATGCTGTGCTCTAAGGTCTTTCCCTATTACTCAATTCCTTGCTACTGAAAGTTAGCTAACTGACTAATTAACTAAGTTCCTGAATGCAAAGTTAGCTTCCATATGTTCCCTTCTGCTGGGCCACCGTTCTAAGGACTTTTGGTCTACATTAGGTTGTAGCATTTTTTAAGATGATATCTTTAATTCTTGTGACATTCTCTATCATGATTCTTGTAAAAGGGATCCTTTTTTGACTGCTTACAATGGGATCACACATTTTAATATCTCTTAACTCTTCTTTCTAAACCAAAAACCGTAAGATTTTTGAGGGCATAGGTCTTTGGTCTTTGAGTAAGCCTAATTTGTAAATGCAATTTTCTTAAATAGCAGACTTATATTTTACTTCAACATGTATTTCTTTCATTATTTAAAACTATGGCAGATTTTCAGGATGAAAGTTCTTTTTCCTTCTTTCAAAGAACTTCATAAGCACCTGGGTTTTATGTAATATAGTAGGTGTTACCTCAGGTAATTTCAGTTTTAGTATTTTATCTTTACATATAACATATGGTGTCCATAATGCATGGTTAACATTAAAAAGAAGTAAAATTATAGTGGTGCCTGGTAGGTGTATGTTATATCACTGCTTCTTCTGTTTATTTCACAGTCTATTTTTTACTACAGTGTTCAGTTACTGTCTTCGGCAGCATGTTAGTACAAATATGATTTCTGTAGTTTCTGCTATGAAAATTAGAAATCTTTAAAGCATCTTAAACTTATTTTCATTGATTATTGTCTTTTAAAATTTTTATTATTGCTGAAAGCAAACAAAAGCTTATATAAAATAGTACGTAACTTAGCAAATCTGTAAAAATCCCCTCCATCTGTAATTGCTTACATTCCTTTGAAACTAGATAAAGGTCCTGTTCAGATTGAGTCTAGCAAATAACCCTGGCTGTCAGAATTATCCATGCCTAATAAGATCTGAATAGAAGGGAACATTCTATCTTGTTCAATTTGTATGTTTAGTGTTGTTTCTTACTGGTATGTCTTCCCATTGCTGGCTCTTCACAAGTTCATAAGAAGGTTCTGTTAAATCAAATTTCGGAACAGGGAAGCCAGGGATGGCATTGTGCAGATGGAAGCCAAATGTCACCAGCCAGCTGTTAACATCTGAAAGAGAATAATTATAAGCAAAAAATAGAGAAAAATATTAGAATTGTTCTATATTTTGCAACCATACCATTTTTACATATAATGGGTTTTGGCATAGTTGATTTCCTTTTGTATAGCAACAGCAAACCTATACGGGAAACTTACAGTTCTAAACTTAGAAGAAAATGTTTGTTCTATATAAGAGTTGCATAGGCTCAGTTGAAAGGTATTGCAGGGTTCAGCAAGTCTGATGGCCTCGGTGACTTCCAGAACAATTATGGCAGCGCAGTTAAGGGGAGATTTCCTTGCCATACAGCCTAAACTAAGTGGAATTTCATGGTCAGGTTAAACATGCTTTATGTCACACCTTCATCATCAATACTTTTAAACAAAGCAAAAAAGAAAAGTACTGCAGAGCACATTCTGTCCTTTTGGTGTATATGCATTATCGTAATCATTTCAAACTACTCCTGAAATAGCACCTATATGGCCAATTACCTTTTAAATGATTTGGCAGATATATTTTTTTTGATTCAAGAGAAATCTGCTCCTCTTCAAGATGATGCTGCATTGATGAAATTAAAGCTAATGAAATGCATCAGTAAGCAGACAGGATACTATATTATCATTAGATAACATTATTTATGATACATTTATGTTCTGTTGAAAATAAATTTGGGGTGCCAACAATTAGTTAACAACTGTTTGGCAAGAATGAGTGTGCTCTGCTTTGTTTCTGTTTTTTTTACACTATCTTCCACAAATACTAAGCTTAGAGGTTGGCAGAGTGCTCCTTACCAAGTCTAGTAATTTTTATTGAAGAAAGCTCACAACAAGTGGAACAAGAAAGCAAATTTTTCCAAAAATTAAAAGAATAAAAAATATTTATCTTAAAATAATTTCTAACATTTTCAAATAAAAGATATGCCTCATGAGGCACTGCATCTAAAACTGCCAGTCAGCCAAATTACTAATTGTAATAATAACCTTATATAAGCAGTGTGCGTCTGTGAATTTCAGACATCAAAGATGTTAAGAAAAGAACCAGAACTGTATTTTGAGGGCAATTTCTGAACTAAGTGCATGATTTTCAATGCCACAAAGAATCTGATTCCAACTGCATGCCCTACAGCACATGCTGCTAAAAGAGGACAGATTCAGAGGTCTGTTATTATCCTTACTCCCAGGCAGCCTGTTAGCAACCCACTTAATAGCTGCTGTTTGTTAAATGAATGCAAACCCACTTGATTCCCAGGATGCTCTTCTAAGTGGTAGTCTCACAGCTCCTAAGTAAGAGGGTCTGAGTCCTTCCTGTAGACTTGCAATGTCTGTGTATTTTGGACTATTTACATCTATTCAAATACAAAAAATCATATGTATCTGAGCCATACATTTTTCCAAAAATTCTGACGTCGTGCAGTCAGATTTTTGGTATGCAGAATAACGGAAAACACTACACATCACTAACTCTAGACCAACAAAAAGCATATAGGTTCTCTAAGAATTGAGATATGAAAGTTAGCAAGTTAGCACCTTTTTTTTGCCAGAAGAGAAGTTCACTCCTTTTTCTATACTATCCTACTCCTTCCCTGCACCTGGCTGTGTACTCATTATTCTGTGCTAGCCCTGGAGCTTATTGGGCAATTAACATTAGCAGCCTTGCAAAAGCCTACCCTGGAAAATATCAACCAATTTCCAGTGAATATTTTCTGTGATGTTGGTGAGTTAAACTGATCACAGAAGGACCCTTCCTGCCCTTGCTACCTACAGTCTCACTCCCTCTAAATTGGATGCCTATAGATCCTGCTGCAATCAAGTAACCTTCTCTTACCTGTGATATAATCCTTCACATCGTGTATTTTACTGGCCGGGTTGTTATTTCTAAACATGTACAAATTAAAAGGAGCTGGATCCTTTCCAATTCTCTTCCAGATTTCAATATCGGGTGTTGTCCACCGGCCTGCCAGTATGTCATAATCTCTTTCTCCAAAGTGGACTAGCTTGGTCAGTGGGTCGTATAAGCCTCCATGGAATCCAATTACTAGCTGGAAGTCAAGGTTAGAGTCAAAATAGATCTCTCCATAGGCAGTGTACTGAATTTGTTTAAGCATGAGACCATTGCTACTGAAAACAGCCAGTGGTGTCCCTGTATTGTCTGATGCAATGTAAAACTCATCTCCACTGCTAATTTCCATGGCAAAAAGGTGTCCTTGCAGATCATAGTAAAGAGATGTGATTTCAGAACTCGAGTGGTTATATACATGAGTTATCCTGGTTGGGTAAGTAAGGTCTGCGTAAAAGAACTGGAGATGCTGTCCAAGGCTAGTTTTACTGGAAACTCGTCGTCCAAGTCCATCATAACGGTAAATCACTGTCCACCCACTGCCTTTGCTATAAACTCGAGTAAGAAGGCCCTTTGAACTGTATTCAAAGATTTCGGTACCCCTCTGACGCAGAAATCCGTCTTCATCTAACCTGTACTGAACATCTCCTAGTCGAGTTATTCTGTCTCTCAGGTCGTACCGAAGTGGCGTCAAACGGGCGCTGCTGCTGGGGTTGAGCAAGTGCAGGTTGCCATTCAGGTCATAGTTGTATCGCCACATTATTTTTTCATTCAGATAAACTGTCTGGAGCTGACCATCTACATCATATTCGTAAGCATATTTTGTAGTGTTGGCAAATGGCCCAATCTTTATTTCTCTTTTCGTCACTCGTCCCATGTTATCATACTGAATTGTAATCCAATACATTAATGACCGAAATATTTCATACTGAATTTCCTTGATGCGCCCATGTGCATCAAAGTGTTTTGTGTACGTCATTACAGCTGTTGAAATGATCTGGTTAATATCATAATATATAACTCCAAATTTTCCAAACTGTTCAACTTTGCCAGAGATATCGTCAAACTGGTAGAGATCAATAGGCAATGGGGTTTCATTGATGACACCTTGCATGCTCGTCACTCTGAAGCTATTGTCATAGCTGTAGTCAAATCGGGCATTTACCATTCCGTCTTCGCTAAAGCGGAAAATCTGTCTGTCAATCAACGGGCCAATTTGTCTGTATCTAATGGTGCAGATAAAACCATCGCTTTGGAGGTTTACTGTTTTCAGGACTCCTGCTGTCTCATCATAAGTAAAACTAACTCTTGTACTATCATATAAAATTTCTGAGAGCTTGGTCTGCCGTCTGTACTTGAATAATACTCTTCGGCTTGTCCCCAGGAAAGCAGTTTGAAGGAGCTGCCCTTCTTCATTGTAGTCCATTATAACAGAAGCATTGCTTTCCGGGGGGTTGTATATATTCCGGTAATAGCCGATGGAGCGGATAGTCTGCATGGTATGACGAGCAACACTGGGCATGGTGACAGCAGAAAGCCGATCCAACAAATCATATTCGAAGATATACTGCCGTTGGCTATGGAGCAGAAGAACCATTGACTGAAAATTAAGAACAGGTTTTTATCATGTGACAAATGGTGCAGTATCTCCCCTCCTGCCATATACTGATACTATTTCTTCACAAAAATGTGACATTCCCGCTTGAGAAAATTATCTCTTCTTTAATTGAGTTATCCTTGACCTTACATGTTGTTAACATCTCCCTGCCTAATTTACTTGTATGCTTAATTGTAAGAGGTTCTGTAATTAGTAGTTCCACATTCATAATTTGCTACTTGTTATGACTGTATCACTCTTTTATCAAGCATTCACAGCTAAACAGCAGATTGTCAATGGATTCAGATAAGTCATGTTTAATATGGGAAGAAGTAAAACTGTCTTAGAGCCATTAACTCATGAGGAGAACAACATATGGGAGATACAATTTCTTCCCTGCAATTAGAGATGATTTTGAAGAATTTGAATAGCCTGAGATCTCTGAATACTGTGTTCTCGTTCTGTAAGCTTTTGAGACGTAGGCAAAACAATCGCTTGATTATTCATATCAAAAGGAGCTACTTGAATTATTCTGACATTTTTCTAATGCATGGCTATTATGTATCATAGGTCTTGATTAAATTATGTCTGTGGTGACTAGTAAACAGTATTTGCTGAGCAACAGCTTCAACAGAAATATATTTAAACCCCTGAAAGAAATGGATTCTCTTTCTGCATAGCAGACATGAGATGTCACAAGAGTGATTATCACAGATATTTCTAGACAGAGAGCTGTCATTCAGCAATTGTAACATATATATTGATTCCTTATCTTTTGCCTATCCCTTATTTTGATGCTACAACATATAGCAAATACAAATTGACAGCTGTAACTATTTAGAAAAAAGAGCTTTTCTTGGTAATGAAAAAAGCCCACAACAGTGCAAACAATTTGCAAACAAATTATTTTCAGTTGAATTGAATTGCAGATAGTCCCTGTACCTTATTTTAAGTGTTAAGATAAAAGGTAAATGCAGATGCTTCTTGTTAGTCAGTGGCCTAAATAATTTAAAACCACATCAATTCCTAGCAATTAGCTACAGCATGATTACATATCTGTGGAATGAAATATTCCCCTTGGAATCACATGTTGATACTTAAAATAATTGCAATGTGTTTCTACTATCTATCTTTTGCTTTGTATGCAGCAGTGAGGTGCTGCAGAATTTCAGCACATTCCAAGCATTTTTAAAAACCAGAGTGTTCTTTACCTTTTCCAAATATGTGTAACTCCAGGTTTTCCCATCAGCAAACACTCTAGACACTATCCTTCCCTGTCCATCATACTCTATTTTTTCACTAGTCGTGCCTCGCTGTATGCTGCCTATTTGACCTGTGGATGAATAGGTAACATTGACAGCCATCAGCTTGCTGCTCGGGAGCCACAGGGTGGGGTGCCCTGACGTGTCGTAGGCAATCCTCAGCAGGAATTTACGGTGGTCATCGTAGATCTTTTCTGTCTTTGTGGTTCGATCAAAGTCAACTGAAAGGAGGTTTCTGCCATTAACCTTTTTAAAGCAAACAAAATGACACAATAAATCATGCTGTTCAAACCCCAGCCACCTGTTATTTCCACAAAGCTAGCTGTTCTTTAAATACCATTTACAGTGATTGATTTGCTGTACGTGTAAGCTATTTTAGCAACTTCTTGATATAATTGTAAGGCACGATATTAATATCTACCTTAGAAGGTCTGATTATATGAAGAGATGCCTCAGAATTGGTTGCAATGTGTTCTTTCTTGATGCTTAGTCAACTGTTAAGAAAATACTGAAAGACGTGTACTGAAAACTTCTGTAATAAATGGGGTCATTTCAATGAACAAACTACTTCTTTTGTAGGCAGTCTGAAGTATATCTAGCAAATTATTGTCAAAATATATTCCCAGCAACTGTTTTTGCACTTCATAACAATCACGCTAAGAAAGAACTGAATCCCAATCCTTCACAGCAAGTATTTTTCAAAATAGTAGATACAAAATTAAGATCTTCAAAAGCATGTTAGATCTTCAAATTAAGGTTAAACAGTTTTTAGAACATGGGCATTCCCCTTCTGGAACAAATGGAAACTTAACTCAGTATACCATCCACTGCTGCAATGTATTTACAAGGCTGAAATCCTTAGTAGAGGATTATATCTTTCCCCTAGTTAACTGACCACTTAAAGCCATAAATGACTGGAAGACTACTGAACCATTGAAAAACAGTTTAAAATGCTTTGAAGGTTATAAGTATTTTGATCTGAAAAGAAAGCCTTAGCATAGATACATTTATGTTGAAAACCTTGTTATTGGTATATGTAAACTACAGTGATGGTTAGCGATTTCTATGTAATACTTTTACACTGAAATCCACCCCCACCTTCCTTTAGTGTTCAAAATATTCCAACTTTCAGTTTCATTGAATTAGTTCTCATTTTTGAATTTATAAAAGGACAATATTTGGTTTTCTTTTCCTATATCAGTATCTTTGCACTTCTTCATTCTCCTCAGCACTGAATTGTGTTTTGGTGTTCTCCAACAGGCCCCGAGGATTTCTTTGTTCATCTGTAAACCATTCCTGTATCTGCTGTGTCTTTTTAAAGTTGTTCCAGGTGGGGTGAAAAACTGATAACTGAGATTTTTTCAACACTATGTTTTGTGAACATGTGGGAAGTAGGGTAGAAATGGACAGAGAGCTATGTGTATTAAGAATTTTTAAAAAATTCCTTTTCAAGTACTTCATACATACATTACAAAGGGTGAACAAAGATGGCTGAATAACATTCAGAAAAGAACAAGAGAATAGATAGGGATACACCAAAGAAATGACTGGAAGATTTTTGCATTTTTCAGGCTGAATGTTTAAAACTCCATATGCCATGGATTTTGGTACTTATACCCTGAGGCTGATAAGCTTCTAAAAGATCAATATAAATTAGATCCTTTATTATTGGTATAAAAAGTATCAAAGTGCTGGTGATAGGTCATGGGCAAATAGGAAAAAAATTCCTCCAAATGCTCAGTTTTGTTCAGTCTGTCTATTTATGTACAATACCTTTCTCTTTTTTAATATGAAATCACTGGCATGAGAGGAATTTGCACTATCAGTTTAGGAAAAAAATTCACATTTTCATGTAAATCTCTTAAGTAAAGAACACAAAGTCTAGCAGATGCAGAATAGCTGTTTTACCTATTTAATGAACCATCAAATGTTATTTAAATATAATCTGAAAAATTAATGCTACAAGACTGATTCTAAAAGTAGGTTAAACTTAGCTGTGAAGTACTCCCATTCAACTCCTTTTTTGTAAATTTTTTAAACTTGTTTTCAGGTAGTTTTTCTTTACATTTTCCGACATCTAATACTAGCTCATTTACCTAAATTAATTTAAAAATTTTCTTTATCTCTGTTTTTTTTTCCCTGGTGTCTCCCATATATGCCTGCATTCTTTGCACATTCCTGCCTGTTTTGCTTCTCTGATTTTTTTCCTTCCCTTTCTCTCCACCTCCCTTTCCTTATTTTACATTTAATTATGATTTTTATAAATTTTCTTGTCCACCTCTTGGGATTAGACACTGAAGTTAAAATGGATACTTCTGATTTCTGAACTGGCAAAGAAGGATGGTTTTATGGTTAAGGCAGATGTCCAAGTACCTGTGGTTAATTTCTTGGCTAAGCACATCCTTCTGGTATAAATTGCAACAAAGTACTTAATCCGCTGTCTCACTGCCCTAGCTGCTAACTGGGATAATAACATCCCCTGCCTTCTCACTTCCCATCTGCCTGGTCTGTGTAAGGGCAGGATATGAGGGGAAGGAAAGGAAGCACCTCTTGTTCCAGCCAGTTTCATGCTTTCAGACTTCGCTGACAGAGCTCTTGCAGTCAGACATGTGAGCTTTTGGTGAAATTTTGGCTGTGCTTGCCTAATCTCACAATACAGATTAGAGCAATTAGAGTAACAATGAGTTTTGGTGATATAGCTTGTTTCATTGGGCAGTGTAGGGCTGGAATAACACATCTCAGCTAAAGCAGTGCCTTCCTCTGAAGGGCTTCTTAATAACATCTCTGCTACCAAAACGCTTTTAGAGGAAAAGTTGAATGTTTTTATTGTGTCCAAGATAACCATACTCCAAATATATTTGAAACCTCTGGATTTCATTATGATAAAAATTGTAGTCGAGGAAATTTCCAGTGAGGAAACACTTAATGACACAAAATGGAGTCTTTAGACAGTCCCTTCTGACTGTCCTGATGTTTCAGTAATTTACGTCTCCATCTATCCTCCTCTATTTTAATTCCTGTTTTTCTTTCCGGTGACAAGTATGAAATCTGTCTGTGATTCCTCTGTTAGGAGTAGGAATACATTGCTGTGTCTTACAGAGAGATTCAAGAGGTAATGTGAAAACTGGGGACCTCTGCATAGCTTGGAGTATGTCAGGTCTCAAGAGGAGACTTCTCTTGTGAGCTCCCTTGTCTGTGTTACCTGTGTACTCTGGGTGCCTCCCTTAAGACAGAGTTCATACCAGCTCCTTTATCTGAGATCTTTGTGAGACTCTCAGTATAAATGCCCTGAAAAGGCTCTTTCATGCAAAGGACTGCCAGGACCTTTGCCTATGACCCGCCTATAGACCAAATATACAGCTCCAGAGAAGAACTAGCTTATTGAACAACTACAAACCAAGTCAGAACAAAAGCAAGATTGACAGAAAACTGCTGAGATGAGGAAGGGCAACATAATTCCTAACTAATTTCTTTAGAAAGATTACTAGTACTGGGTAGAACTAATACAAGATAGAAAATCAAGAGAGTACCTGACAGTGTACTTTTTAACATTAGATACTGCATATATATAACACAGTGAGTGTCACAGAGATGAGTACACTTACTGGCAATACATTTTGTCACTGTTTTTTGTCTACATTTGTCTTCTTTGCAGCAAAACGTTGATGACATATCTGTCTGTACATGGAATTGATGAGCTCCATAAATTATTCCAGTTCTTCTATCTCTTGTTTTCTTTTTCTACTTTCCTACATCCCCCTATCCACCCCCGATTGACATTTCGGTAATATCTTTCCATGTAAATCAATTTCACAAAACATTTCTTTTTTTTCCATTTTCATTGCTGACAAGTTTCTTTCCTTTTTTTGAGGCATTTTTTTCTTATTAACTCATTTTCCACCTGCCCTACTTCTCTCATTTCTATATATACTTTCATTATTTTATCCTAATCTGTAATGTTTCATTTTCCCTGCCATCTTGTTAAATCTTTCAATTTTGTTTGCTCTTTTTTTTTTTTTTAAATTAATTCTTCTAAGTTAGAGTTGCCCATGACAACTTTACCTCCTCTTTTAAACTTTTACCTCCTCTGCACCTGAATGCCAAAACTAGGATCACTTCTGAGAACTGCACTCGTGGTGATTTGTTTCACTGCCGTACCTCTCTTGGGGTTCTTTCACAAATGACTTGGCAGGTATATTATACCACTGTGGTAGGTAATAACATGCCTATGAACCAGAACCACAAGGATGAGCTTCAGAATCATGGCTTCCTTTTCCCCTTCCTTATCAATGTAAGATAGTTGCCACAGCAGGTACTAGTATATTGTTCTTAAGCAGCTGCTACTGTGCATAATCGTTCTTCCTTCTTGGAAAAAATTACAATCCTCTGTAGAGAAAGTGGTGGAGAGGAATATAACCTGCATAACGGCATCCCCTCCTTTCTTGTCCCGATGGAAGATACAAAATATTTTAAGATTTCAAATGGCAAGAAGTCAAGCAGTCTGAAATTACTTACCTTCACTTGATACACTGCCTAGGCCTTATTTTAAAGAACTGAGTTCAGTTCTAACAGTAAGTCAGACCTTTGATGTGGTCTTGAAATGGTCTCCTGGCAAAACAATTTTAAATGCTTAATCTGTGTTGTCTTTACCAAATGGCTGTCATAAATCATAGTTTGCTTCCTACTTGTATTTCACTCACTATATAGGAAGAAGAAATGCCAACAAAATGGTAGAGACATATGTTAGAGGAATATGCCATACACATGCACACACAGTTAGACCCTTCCTACGGTAAGAATAAGTCTTAGTACAATTTTCATCTAAAATAAAAAAAAAAATCCAGGGATCGTGCTATCTTATGGTAGAATAATTTAAAACAGGATTCTGAATCAGTTGCATGAATTCAGTACCAGAAAGAAAAACACTGAAGGAAAGCATAAAATTATTCTTTTTAGCCATTCCAGGCTAAAACCAACAGTTCAAATTCCACATTGTGCTGATTTCAGCTGGGGTAAAGTTAATTTTCTTCACAGAGGCTAGTACCGGGCCGTGTTTTGGATTTGTGCTGAACACAGGGGTGATAACATAGAGATGTTTTTGTTATTGCTGGGCAGGGCTTACACAAAGCCAAGGCCTTTTCTGCTTTTTGTTCTGCCACACTGGAGAGGAGACTGGGAATGTCTGGGAGACTGGGAGGAGACACAGCCAGGACAGGTGACCCCACCTGACCAAAGGGATGTTCCAGACCATAGGACATCATGTCAGTATGTCAAGTGGGGGACGATAACAGTGATGGCGTTTGTCCTCCCAAGTCACCATTACATGTGATGGGGCCCTGCCTTCCTGGAGATGGCTGAACACCTCCCTGCCCATGGGAAGCAGTGAAGTCCTTCCTTGCTTTTTGTGTGTGTGTGGCTTTTGCTTTCCCTATTAAACTGCCTTTATCTCAACTCATGAGTTCTCTGGGTTTTACTGTTCCAATTCTCCCTGATCCTGCTGGTGGGGGTGTGAGTGAGCGCCTGTGTGGGACTTGGCTGCTGCCTGGGGTTAAACCACCACACACAGAAAAGAGCAATTAATAAATAAAACAGCCAATAAATGAAGTAATAAAAACAAGTATTTCCAGACTGATAGCTTGTCTACGGTAAATATTCTGTGGTTGTGGGATGGCACTACCTACAGGAATTTATTTACATTTCCTCATTCCTTCATGAGAATGCAGTAGATACCATGCATGCTTGTGGGCCTACCCTAAGCTTTCGGCCAAAGACATTGACTTTTCCTTGGGCTTGCTCTTTCCGGAATCGCCACTCCACCAGGTTCTGCCCGTTCTCCCCTGGGAGGGTCATGTTTCTCTTTGCCATGGTTGGGTTGGCAGTGCCAGCCAAGACATGCGGTTCCGTCTGGTAGTGTGAGTCCAAGCCGCTGGCGTACAGGATTCTCAGTGAGCCATCATAACCAATCTGGTAGCTATTTCTTAACTGATCTGAAAAGGCCAAAAAGAGAATTAGAGGTTACCTACATGGGTTAAGACACTGCCTTTGTACTGGACACTTTATGCAATATGTGCATCTTGACTTCGCATAACTGACCCAATGGTAATAAAGAGCCAGGGTGAGATTGTTAAGAGCAAGCGTATCCCACAGGAGCAAAAATGCCTTTAGGACCTATCATCAAAGTTACTTAAACACTTAACAAAGTCTCATCCTCACAGTATATTCTTTGGACTGGCATAAAACACATTCTCTGCTGTTTGATTAGGTATTTTTGGCCTAATCCTAAGCATACTATGACTACTCACTTTTGCAAGGATGTGGTTGCTGGGATATTACATGCTATTTTTAAGCTAAAATATCACTTCATACTATTTCTGTACCTATTTCCCGTTCAATGCATCTCTTCTTTCCAAGATTCCTTTTTAATACAAAGTAAGTATTTTACTTCCCATAGCTGCTTACAAAAGCTATTTGCTTAGAAAACTTACTTAATGCTACTTTTGTTGCAACTACTGCTTTTCCTGAACAGTTGTTTCTATATAGGTGTAAAAATGTGTATGTATCACCCCTTCCTCCAAACACTATGCCCCTAAAGTTTCAGTTCTATTTGGAGCTGCTTGTACCACAAGAAAACAATTTTCAGGCCAGTATCTGCTGAGAAATCTTTTGTTTACAGTACCTTGAACCATGGTGTAAAAAGAATCGATTGATGATAAGTTGGAGGTGATGCTGACATCTTCCTCTCTGCTGGATGACTCAATGTCCACTGTAATGGCCCTTTCCATTTCTCCATGAAGGTTAGTGATGACTCCAGTTGGGAATGTAACGTTTGTTAGACGGCCCTCGCTATCGTAGCTAAAAAAAAAAAAAAAAAAAAAAAAAAAANGTCCAGAAATGATACATAGCAGGAACAAATTGTTTTCACTTACAAGTAAAATGAACAAAAAACCACCAGCTACTCATATTGTTAAGGCACTTTTGCTTTTTTTTGTGTGCATGGGATAGGCATAGCAAAGACTTCAAACATGCTTTGAAGTACTCAAAGGACTGCTTAACATACAGCAGCCTCAACGGTGATAGCAAGAGCAAACAGATGGATCTTCAGCTCTGCATATTATTCTTTGAAGTGTGACCAGATCCTGCTGCACATCTAATTCACCATTTCAAAGGAAGCATATTTATTGGTGTAGCATTCTGTACTCATTCCCTATTACTGGACTAGATTTCACTGTTATTTTGTAGGAATCCTCAAAATTTTTGAAAAAATGATATCTTAGTAAGAGTGTCTCTTGGGCCTTTCCTATTCAATGATTCTGCAGAACACCTGTCCTCCTGAGTGCTTAATGTCCCTTTTATTACTATGAGCAGAATCTGGGGTAATATTTAATCTACTTAAGCTGCTTGTAGCTGGAAACCAGAACAGCTAGCATCTCTAACTTGTTAACTGTCTCGGGATCATAGTTTGAGAATTGTGACACAAACGATGAGTTTTTTCCTGTGTCTACTGACATTTATTTATACTAACAGCTATATATACATTTAATATGAATAGGTAGATAGAATTTCTGCAATTGAAGTAGATCTATGACATCTAAACCATGTCTTTTCTTATGCTGTTATGTATACCCCATTGGTACATGACCAGAGACCATGCTCACATCCAAATATGCATTTTGGTCACAGTACAGAGAGAGGTAAAGCACTGTGTGAGCTTCTGTTCATAAAATTTGTCTTTAAGATTAGCTCTTCCAGTACTACAGTCTTGATTTGTCAGCCCAGGTGTTCAGCTGAAGCTCCTTGTTCTGAAGTATAGCCTGCCCATAGCTGCAACAGAGAGAAACAAGCATCTGAAGGATGATTCCATGCCCACATATGACCTGTTTGCTCTCAGGAGTTTTCTATCCCTCTCCTGTGACCGTGTAGTGGGAAGCTGAACAACCTCTTAAGTGTCTTAAAGTAACTAGAACATGACCCTGCAGGTCCTCACAGTGTGCTAGACATTTCATGCTGATAATTATAATCAAAATTACTCCTACTGGAAAAGAAAAGCAAAACCAAAAGAAGCCCCTCAAAAGCCCCAAGCATATCACTGAGGCTAAAGAAACTCTTTTTCTTAAAAAGTGAGAACTAATCCTAACAGCTGTAACCCACAACACACTAACTTTCTCTGAACAGCATGAATACTGCACAGCATTGCTGTAACTGAAAGGATTAAGTTAAGAAATATTTTCTTCCAGTTTGCTTACTCTGTAGATTCAACAGCTTTTTGCATACAGTCATTTCCATCCTTTTAGCACAGTTGATTTCCTTTGTTTATGTGGGACTTTCACTTAGCAACAGGCAAGAGAAAAGAATGTTTAGAAATCAGAAACCATACTGCAAGCCAGGGAAGTCAAGTGGGGAAACTTAATTTTTTGAAGTTAAGTACATTTCAAGATAATGGGGTTTCTTCCAGTGTGTTTCTGTCCCTAATTGTGGTTCTTTTTCACATACTGGACTTGGCAAGCTGAGATATTCCATTTATGCATGAGAACAAAACAAATATACTGAAGTTCCTTGTGCATGAATGTGACTTCTAGCCTATTCACGACCTTCACTCTCATGCCTCAGTTCCAAGAACTTATTTTATTTTCATGCACAACTTCCCTTTGCAACTCCCTGGGGAGCATACATTGTCCAATTAGTGTCCTTTTCTATTTTCTGCTTTATGTTTGAAAATGGTATCAAATTACTTTGTTGGGAATTACTTCCATCCTTTGATTCCAGTAGCCAAGTACTGGTCTTTATTTCAAACAATGCTTACTAAAGCCACAGAAGGTAAGATTTCCCTGTAAGAACTTTTTACCCTTTAAATCACAGTATCTGTGAGAAACTAATTACCATATTTCTCAGTATACCACCTGAGCTGGAAAATGCTACACATCAGTAGTATTCAGTGCAGTGTATGGCTTCAGTGCAGTATGCAGCACTGAACTGTGCTATCCTTCTTTTATGCATTCTTGCTTCTACATTATTATTTTTTGACTGTGCCTATAGTTCTTGAACTGGTCTCGTCTTTCACAAATATGGGAAGGCACATCAGGAGCCTGAGATAAGCAGTTAATATTATTACAGTGGGGGAGAGTTCAAAGACCAGCAAGATATCATGCTACACATTCATGTTCTTAAAAACATGACTTTAAAGCTGAAAGAATCTTAAAAGCCATGATTGCTTGGTTCAGGCATCCTAGTGCAAGAAGCAAATGTGACTGAGATGTGAAAGGTAAGAATAGGATTTCTCATACTTTTATAACCAGGAAGAAAAAGAAAAAGGGGAAATAGGCCTTTCTACAATTCACTACATATTCCATTTTATGACAGATTGCAATATGTGTCCTTCATTTTGTTCACTGTACATCGAATACTAAACTTACTTTATACTTGCTATCTTCTTGCCCACAATCAAAGCCTTATCAATGCACAGCATAGCAACATCACTCATACCTTTGGGCATTCTGCAGCCATTTTTCTTATTACATTCAAATATCCTTGCATTCTGCTGCCAAGGTGAATTTATTCATCCAAGATTGTCAGTTTTAGACTGAGAGATTTCTTTTTATCTGCCTAGTGTTCTAATATTGAAATTGCCCTAAAAGGAATGAGATCTGAAGTCTAGAGGGCGAGCGCCTATATTTGGCATTTCACAGCCTCTTTGATCTTTTCATCCAAACACAGGCTCAGGCACACGTGTTACTATGGAGCCCTCTGATCTTTCTCCTTTGCCGGGCTCCACAGCAAAGCCGTTCAACCAACCTCTTCAATTCCTCACGAGTGAGTCTCACATAAACTTTTCAAGAATCTAAACCAGAAACTTGTTCCCTGGACGTGACCTTGTGTGCATTAATCCGCTCAGCTCATTTCTGTTTGCCTTAATGCAACAATCTTCATATTTGGTCAATAACTATGAAGGCAGCAGTGAGGGCAGCTGCCACCACCGCTAGCTGAAGTTCCCCCTAGATCAAATTCTTTTTCTTCTTTAGGATGAGCTGCCACTGCCAGATAGTTTTCCACTTCTGCAGTGAGAATTTCTCAGAGATAATGATTATCAGCTTCCCAGATTCTCGACCTTTTGCTCTTCACCTGCTGGAAGTCTCTCTTCCATTGTTCATCTCCTTCAGTTTTAATTACGTGCCTTCCCAGACCATTTTCTGTTCTAGGCTATGTAGGACACTTTCACTTTGCAGTAATAACTTCCTGGTAAGCCTTGCCACAGATGGAAATGTCCTACTTTCTTTATTTTTTGACTTGTTTCTCAAGTGTGTTTTATCTTAGTCTGTAGCACATTTATCTCAACCCCAACTTGCAGAGCATTATTAATGTTTTATATCAGAAGTTATTTCAACGTAGAATGGGGAGCTGTAGAAATAAAGCGCATAGTAAAGGCTGCACCTAAAGCCAATTGCTAAGTTATGACTGATACTGCTTTTCTACAGACCTCTGCAGCACAATCCCTTAACAAAATAAATTCTGTGATTTTTTTTTTTCTGTTGTAAACACGTCAGGTTGAAGAGCAAGGCACACCAGTTCCAGCACATTTCAGATAACAAGACATACAGTCCAAATGCATATTAAGAATTTAAGACTGGTTACAGATTATACTGTTAGTTGGGATACTGTAATAGAGAAATGAAGCATGAATGCATTTCATAATATAGACATGTATAATTTTGACAGTAGAAAGAAAAGTACTGTTACACTTTTACTCAACTCACATCAGGTATTTCCTCTCTGCATCTCAGATTACCAAGAGTGGCTAAAAAATTTATCGAACATTACCCTACTTGTTTCAAACTACTAATGGGAAACCTTTTATACCAGAGTGCTGCTTCTTGGCAGGTGAGAACAGAAGGTTCAAAGTTGACATTCAGGAGTGCAATGTGTTGTTGTTTTAGGGGCATACCATGTTGACAACATGCTGAAAAATCTGTCCTAACCTGGCAATGAAATGTCTTCCTTGGCTTGTTGAGGCCATTTAAGCTACATTTACACAGAGGACTGTTGTCTTTAACATGAAAGAATTTTGGTTTCCAAATACATTCTTTCACTTGTATTCAGCCTCCTTAGCACACTGCAGGTTTAGTCTCTCCCAAACAGTGAATTCAAAGTCGGAAAATGACGGTAAAGAAAAGCCACTCTAGTAGCATTTTCACTGCATGCTCAACCAGTATCAAAAAGGTTATCTTGCCGATCAAAAGGAAAGAAGCCCACAGTTTATATACCATCATTTTTATTAGCATTTCATCACCTGTAGGGAGCTCTCCTGTCCCCCACTGGTTTAAAATTGGGCATGGCAAGTTACTAGAAGCTCTAGTTCTGGCCACCTTTAACCATTATGTGGGTTGTTGAAAGAAAGAAAAAAACTTTCAAATTGAATGTAATGAAATTCGCTGGTTTTTTCCTTTACTCCATTTCTACATTGGTTTCCTCATTTTGATATGCTTTTTTCTTTTTATATGTCTGAAGAGAGACTGAATGAGCCTGCTAAGAATGAAATTTCTCCTTCGTTATTTTAAAATTTTGTTTTCTATTTTTTTGTTTTTTGTTTTTTTGCATTTCTTATTTAGTCTGATTGCAATAGACACTTCAGAGGATCCATAAGTACTCATTTATAGCCCGCACATATTTCTTTATTTCCACACAGTATATTTGTATTTGTATCTTAAAAGGTTTAGCATCTTGCTTGTGAATTCACAGTACAATTATATTGTGGAACCTGAAATATTAAACTATGACTTCCTCTGGAGATGTAACAAAACTTTTTAAAAAAACCCCAAACAATAAAGAATATGGCAGTATGTCTTCCTAATATTCTGTTTTGCTTAACAATAAGAAAGCAAGTGGCAATTTGATATATATTAGTAGCTTGTAAATTATGACATGTGCATTTAAAAAATTTTATTTTATTATTGTCTAAGAAGTGATAGCATTTTTCTTTTTTTCTTATCTGGAATATTGTTTAGCATGAGAAAAAATGCAGCCAGGAGGGTCAACTGTGTCCCTGGGGGCATCATGCACAGCATCACCAGCCGGGCAAGGGAGGGGATTGTCCCGCTTTGCTCTGCACTGGGGCAGCCTCACCTCAAGTCCTGTGTGCAGTTTTGGGCACCACTCTATAAGAAGGATATAAAACTATTAGAGAGCATCCAAGGGAGGGCCACGAGGATGGAGAAGGGCCTTGAGGGGAAGTTGTATGAGGAGTGGCTGAGGTCACTTGGTCTGTTCAGCTTGGAGAAGAGGAGGCTGAGGGGACACCTCATTGTGGTGTTCAGCATCCTCACGAGGGAAAGTGCAGGGTCAGGGACTGATCTCTTCTGTGTGGTGACCAGTGACAGGACCCAAGGGAATGGCCTGAAACTGTGTCAGGGGAGGTTTATGTTGGAAAAGGTTTATGTTGGAAAAGGTTCTTCATCCAGAGGATGGTCAGGCATTGGAACAGGCTCCTCAGGGAAGTGGTCACAGCACCAAGCCTGACAGAGTTCAAGAATAGTTTGGACAACACTCTCAGGCACATTGTGTGACTCTTGGGGCTGTTCTGTGCAGTGCCAGGGCCAGGAGCTGGATGTTGATGATTCTTGTGAGTCCCTTCCAACTCAGAATACTCTTATGATTTTATGAGAAAAAGAATCAATATTCTTTCCAGTCTTACAGAATTCTAAATATATATGTTAAAAAAATCTTCCTTTCTTTCCCCTTTCTTTCCTTCCTTCTTTATTCCTTTCCCCTCTCCCTCTCCTTTTTCCTTTCACCTGTCCTTTTTAATTTTCCTTTTCTGTTGTGTCTAGCTCTGAGAAAAAAGTGGATAAACAGGAATTACAGAAAACAGGTCCAGGAGTGATTCTAGGAAAGAGCTAAATTAAACTACAGCCAGAATCCCAATCCTGGACAGAAATTTATATGCCTACTTGTTTTTTGATGGAATTTGGGCAGAAAATGCAAACTCACAAAACCACAGAAGTTAGAAGGTCATTAAAGGTATTAGTATCAGCTACATTTCTCTGTCCTGTCCAACCATCAGACAACTCAAGCTTTTCCTGTTCCTTTATCTGATGGCTTTTCCATGGGGAAAGGGTCTTTACCCTGTTTTCATCTGGGAAATCTTATGCAACTGTTTGCACAGCTGGTTAGATAATTCAGGTAATGGTCTTTTATCTTAGCAACGTGGTCAGGACAAATTTTTCGGTCCAGGTTTAATGAAGAGATTTCCTCAGATGGAAAGTGATTGACAATTTCTCTTTTCACCTTATCCTGTTGTAACTGCAGCTCTTCAGGATTTTTTTTTTTGGTGTGTCTATTTTGTCATAATGTTAAAAGGACAGTTTTCGGTCTTTTTTTTGTAAACTGGCATTCAGCACACCAGATGTGAACAATTCACTTAAATAGGCCTTTCTTGACAGCCATAACTCATCTGAAAAACAACAGGCACACTCTAAATGAGAATCACTGCAGGAAATGTGTCTGTTGGAAAGGGAGCTCCAAGAAATGAATCAACACCTTTTCCCATGATAGCTCATTCACGTCCATACGGAGAAGGTTTTGATGCTTATTTTCCACTTCATTGCACAACCAGACAAACAGGCTTGAGTTCAGTGCTTGTGGTGCATAAGATTGACCACCTTCACAGCCCAATCCAAAATGACTTCCAGGTATTTGGAGCCAGGTATTTTGGGGGAGTGGTGCTTTGCGGAGAAAGAAGCAATACATGAATTTACCATGCTGGAGATGCTTTACATTTTGCCAGAATACTGCCAAACTTCTCACTCACTCCTGTATGGTTCTGCAGTCCTCCATGCTGTGCTGATTGCTGCAGCAAACAGCTGCCATGTATATTCTCATAAGGAGCCACAAAACCAAGGAGTCTCCCACAACTCACACGTCTGACATGCATCCTACATGCACATGAACTTGCACAAATGAACAGCGTTAATGAAGCCGGTGCTTTCTGAAGAGCAGGAAGAACAGCTCCAGTGTATGTGCCTGGGGAAGGGGTGCACTGGGAGCAGCGGGATGTAGGCAGTGTGGCTTACATGAGAGGCATTTTTAGGGATGGAGCAGCTTCCCAGGGCTGGGGGTGTGCCTCAGCAGCTCACACTCTTTTGAACTGAGTGCAGCCAATTCAGGAGCAATTCAAGGGGGCTCGTTCTTATGAAGATGAGACTACATACAGTAGCTAGGCTGTTGTCTGCAAGACCTCAACACTCATCCCTGACTTTTCAACTTCCCCGTAATGGGAATTCACTGCCCCTGAGCCCTGTGGGGTGCACACAGGATGGATTCTGGATTTGCCAGGGTGTGCCGGCGGGCAGCTTCCTGCACATGGTGTCTTTAACCTCAGGGCTCCTCGGGGCTGCTGCCTCGTCTGTCACCTCTCCCACCTTCTTGGCTCATCTATTACTGCACAAATAAACTGTGTGCCTTGTCCATATAAATACCAGAGTATGGCCTTGCAAATAAAAGAAATGTTGGTGTATATAAACTTTGTGTGACAGATTGTTCCTTGCTGTAAGGTCTGCTTACACTGTCAGAGCTGAGTGTACAGGCCTTTAGTGAAAATAGGACGTAAGGCTAGTCCATTTGGCTGGTCTATTTTGTTCACAGAATAAGCTGTAATGTTGCTTTTTTCCCCTTAATTCTTATTTGGTGGTAGGGTGGGGATTTAACTTAATTAAATCTTGTTTTTATTTTGAAAGGTAAAAACTCAACAAAGCTGTTTGGGGTCACAAAAAGTGGACAAATCAACTTATTAAATTACATTATGTTTGAAAAGCAAATTTAGTAATAGGAAAACAAAATTATATGGGTGTATTCTTTTTCTTTTAGGGCAGTGGAATACCAAGATAGTAAACAATAATTGCTAGATTCAGGTTCTGTGGTTAATTTAGAATGACAACCTCATTCCTTCAGAGCATAAGTCATACCCAATGAATGCAGGCTTCAGAAGTGAGAGACTTTCCCTTCTTTGGCAGGGACCCCGAAGGTAAGACTTTAAACTGCATGTGCCTTGTAGGCTTCCCAGAGAGCTGATCAGTCTGGCCTCACTGGGACCTCAAGGAAGACCAAATCTCTTGATGAAGCTTGAAAATATATTTGAACACAGCATGACTGAAAACAGAGAACAGCCTTTCCACATGCAGTCCTGGGCTGTCCTTCCACCCTCACCACACCAGGTTCCCTGCGAAGTGAGTGTGAAGGAGGGTGAGGTGGCTTGACTCTAGCCTCCCTCACTTCTGTTTGACAAAGAAAACTAACATGGAACAGGAATATTATTGTGTCAATAACTGAACAAATGCTATTGTGAAGTCCTTCACAAACCCAGAAGCGAGAAGGGTATTTTCAGGAGCCTGGGCAGAGCTGACTGCATTGACAGTGCAGGACATTTATTTCATTAACACAAACAAAACTGTTTATTTTGTGGTACTATCCTTACTTCTAAGTGTTTTCTGAAACCAGAGACATCACATGCTGACTTTTATTGACAGAAATCAAAGTAATTCTTCCTTTTTTTCATACATGTAAGATGTAATAATATTGCTATGTGTCTTCAGCATTCTGATTTTGGTATTATTATCTATTCAATGGCTTCTCAGGTCCACTTTTATGACTTAGCCTAGTTTTAAGGAGAAGAAACAGTAACATTCAAGAATAAAGAAATGGGTAAATGTCTATTAGATGAGACATACTGCTGCTATCAGGGCAACTGCAGCTCTCTAAAAATTTCACATTGGTATCTAATGTTATATATTAATGGATTATTTTTAACATGGCTGTTTTTTATTAAGCAGGATGAGTTCGAAACAGCAAGTTCGTGCTCCAATGTTAGCACGAGTCTTACAAGACTCAATAATATAACGTGTTGTATTATGACGTGTACTGTAAAGCTGAGTTACAGTTCTGGTTTAGAAAACTGTGAAATATAACCTCTATTCTTTAAAGTTGGAGAGAAATCATTTACATTTTTAAACTTTCTATCTTAAGAAGAAACATGGTAAGTCCTGTCAGCAAGCAAAGCCATCACTAAGTTCCTCTCAGAAACTGCATGTTGCATGAAACATTGTTACATACTTGTGTAGTGTTGATGTATTGTGTGGAAAGTTAAAAAAATCCCAAATTAAATATGTCAGCTTGATATTTTTCCCTACAAGTTCTCTTTGGTTAGAGGGTGTACTTAGCTTGTTCGAATAGAGAGGAAGAGTTTTAATTGCCTTCCGGCCAGCCTTGCCTCTGTGCGTCTACATGAAGATGTGAGAGAGGGTTATGGCTACTAGATCTTCAATTTGTGTCACGCTGAGAGGAGGAAAAGTAAATATGCTTTAAGAGAGACATATACATATTGCATGCTGCCTTGTGCCAGGCAATGTGGATAGAGAGGCACTCATGCAAGGACTGGATATCTCAAAAATATTCCTGAAAAGACAGTTCAGAAACAATGAAGAACAAAGAGAATATGTCTTTTGTTGCTTGAGTATATATAGTATGGGAAGATTAAAGACATTGCACTTGTAAGTCACAGTTTGCAATCAAGGGCTCATGTGACTCCACAAAAGTCAATGCAAGAACATGATAATTGGCTAAACAAAAGTGATTGAAAGAATATGGTTAATTATTTTATAGCCGCTATATTTTACACTGATGAAGCAAGAAGCAGCAGCAGTAAAAGCAGAAGGTACCAAAGGTTGTTGATAGTGAAAGGATAAAAATAGCTAAAAGGAACTATGACATCAAGGACATTCAGATAGTGTTGTTTAGTAGTGATAAAATATCCCCATTACAATTTTGTAAAAAGTTCTGGTATTTGTAAGAAAGCAGAATCAAATTAGAATGAAAGCCTCAAAACTACAAGAAAAAAGACTAGGCATTTTTAGATACTCACACTACTGAAACATAAATGAGATAGAAAAATGAACACAAAGAGAAACACAAATGTTACAGGAAACTGTACAGAAATAGTTATTATGAAAACTGGATTTGGAACCTCATAATATACAGTAAAAGCGCACGTGAATTGACACTACTCTTAGGGTATAATTTTCATCTGATCAAATTAAATACTTACTTTCCAGCATAAGTTCCATAGACTTTTCCACAGCCAAATTTCAGTATTTCCAAGTCAGACTCCACAAGCAATGTATGAAGACGAAGCAAGAGAAAAACTGCAAAACACGGTCTATTCTCTGTTGCCAACTGTTGACAGTTACAGATGATGTGCCTGGTACTTGGGGAAACTAAACAAGTCCAAGCCAGAGGCAATATCTGACTCTGTATCACAGAGTTTTAGGGAAACCACAGCACTGAATGCATTGCTAATAAAAGCATAATATGCAAACTCTGCAGCACACAGTGAAAATAGATTTTTGTTTGCGATTCTCTAGAGTCCATAAATTACTGTAAGGATTTCACATTCTGCATGATTTCACCACCTTTCCAGAAGAGTTGGAAAGCTCGTTAATTTAACTGTGGGAGCAAAGTAAACTTGTAAGAACTGCGCTTGCTAATGTCATTCTCTTTGCTTCCTGTTGCGCTGTCTTGAAGACAAGGATTGAGTGGGAGAGAGAGGAGGGGAAGGAGAAGACAAATGAGCTCAGGGCATGAAGTGTCGGGGGAAACATTGGATGGACTGTCACGAGATACAAGAGGGGACCGCGAAGAAATTCACTGCTGGGAAAGGAAAAAGCAGGAAGGTCAAACACACCTTAGGGAAATAATGGGAGATGTGGGAAGGAGCAAGATACAACGTAAGGAAACATAGTAGGAGGTCTGGAGAGCAAAACAGAGTCATGAAGAAAGGCAGTGGATTTGCAGAGAGGAGCAGCCATCTTAGTCTGGATCAGATCTCTGCCTCCTCATACTGCTTCTAAAAGGAAAGGAAGGAAAATGAGAGAAAGCCAAAAAGAGATAAGGAACGGTGGCTACTGGGATGACTTCATGCCTAAGGAGAGCACACACAGCCTGAACCTCCCAGAAGGGCTTGAGGGGGAAAGGAACAGCTGTCTTTTTACAGAGGAGCCGGCAGAAGCACCTGGGCTGTGCCTGCAGAGGGACAGATGCTAGATGCCCAGCCCTGGGCTGACCGCCATTTGTTCCACAGCAGCTGCAGAGAAGGACTCCGTGTCTGTGAGAGACGGGCAGAGTGCGAGAGCTCCCCGCGCACCCAGACTGCAGCCGTGCCCCAGCAGGCCGGCCCGGGCAGCCGGCAATGCTGGAATCCTGGAGGGATTCTCCCTCGCGGAGCAGCCTCTGCCAGCTCCTCAAGCAGCCCAAGGAGCACACAGCAGCCACGGGCTGGCACGGCTGCCTGCCCGCCGACTGCTGCAGTGCCAGGGCTTTGATGGAGACCCGGGCTTGCAGGCTGGGCAACTGTACAGGGGCACCTGCAAGGCTTTTTAGGCACTTGCTTCTGATATTACAAAACTTAGGTCCAGAGAAAATGCTCTTTTTTGTGCACCTGGCTTAGCTATCTGTATGCAAACTCAGAATGGAAACTAACTGCTGCACAGAAGTGATGCCATGTAGGCTAGCTAGGAAGTGTCACTTCAAAAATGCTAATATGCAGATAATTAGTTTAACTTTTAAGATTTATCTGTTTAAATGTTCATATTATGCATACATAATATGCAGCTCTAGTTAATAGTTTCCAGCTCAGATATCTCACAATTTTTTAAGAGAATTTGATTAGGCTGATTACTTTTATACCTTGTTTAATACTATAATTTCATTAGAAAACCTAATCTGGGCAACTTTTAGCTTCATACGGCTCCATTGGTTTTTTAGTATGCATGCTTTTTCAATCATTTTTGTAAATGCTCTGTTAATATCACTTGTATTCAGCAAGTTTTTGGACCTCTGAAAACAGATAACAGTTACTATGAATTTGAGCAACAGTGCTTTCCAAAAGTGTACATCCTTGAAATATAAGGTGTCAGTTTTGATTAGCACACTATAACCCTTAACAAAACAGAAATTTACAAATCCATTTTGCCATAAAGATATTAAAAATCCCCAAAGTCTGTAAACAAACAAAGAAAACAGATTATATGATATCCTAAGTAATTCAACCTAGTACTTACAATTTCACTGTAAAAACAAAAAAGAATGTAAAAAAATATTTCTTGTGTGTCAGTCCTTCCCTTCTTCAGGGAAAGAGGAGACTAAATAAAATAAACTATAGATTAATTAGTGTTCAGGCTAAAAGAAATAAAAAAGTAGATTTCTTTTGGATCTGGTATTAGCGTGATTTAAACTGTGGAAAAAAGCCATGAAAAGAAACAAGACCAAATGCTGTAGTATGTGCCGGAGCAGTGATTGCCAATTTTTGAGATGCAATGTTTTTGCAAATATTTCCCCTTTGCACTGAAAAGTTCTGAAAAAGGAAAAAAGAAAAGATTGAATCATTTTCATAAACCTGTTCTCAAACCACTGAGAACTCAGCTGAAAGAAGTTCTTTGGATCCATGCTCCACTCATACAACTAGATTTGCACAGAATACTTAACAAAGCTATTCCTGAGTTTCTCCAAAGGCTGAATTTTTTATTACTAAACCCACAGTTTTTTTCCTCGATGTGTTTTCAGCCATTTAAACAGATGTGTGACAACTGAAAGGTGAAAAAACCCAGCTATACTCAAAGCTAGTTGACAAAAGGCATTTCTAGTCCATTGGACATTCAAATAGTTGAACATTTTTAACTGTGAGTGGGAAGAAAGTCTGAATTCACCATGGAATATAAATTCTCTCTTTTTCTCAAAATATTTTGAGAATTTGTGTAATAGAGTAAATAAAATACATAAATAAACTGTGCTATTAAAAGAAAATGCATTCAGCAATGAAGTTGAAATATTATGCTATTGCTAAAATAGAACAAGGAAGTCAGAATGATTTCTTTTCATAATTTCTTATTCCTCACTTGATGTTTGAGGGATACCTTTCCATTTTAACAAGGCTTCATTTTTTTCAACAGAAAACACTTCACCTGAAAATGTTTTAGCCCATACTACATACAAACATGAATATGCAGAAGCTGAAAGAGATACACACTTGTACATCTTGTCACCCCCACACAAACTCTTCTATGATAATTCACAGTTTCCATCTATTTTGGCAATAGTAGCAAAAACCTCTTGAAACCTAGCATCGTCAGATTTAATGTTACAAATCATCAGCACCAAAAAGTCACAATAATACCTGATCTTAGAATAAAAAATGGCAAAAGAGTTGTGTTCACAATTATTTTTTCCTTCAAAAGGGAAATATACAGACATAGATTTGGTGTATGGGGATTTTATGTTCAAAAGAAGCAAGCAGCTATGGGACTGATGGATGTTTTTAAGAATGCTGTTTTGGCAAGAAAAATAACACAGTGCCTTCCCTGTGCCCCTTATTCCCTGTAGCTTTACATAACCAGTACAATTTTTTTATTTTTGGTGTTGACTTGTACAGAGCATCATAGAAAACATTACTGGAAGGGACCTTGAGAGGTCATGCAGTCCAACCTCTACCCCAGGGCAGGATCTGTTCTTCCTGCATTGGTCCTGAAAGATGTCTGATCTGTTTATAAAGACAGTCTATGAAGGGCAAGGGGTCACTATCATTGTTGTCTGCTCCAGGGCTCCAAAATCTTCACTGTGAAGTTCCTCCAAATGTCTAATCTGAATCTTCCTTGTTGCAATTAGACAGATTACTGCTTCACCATGGCTACAGGGAGGAGATAAATATCTTTGCTTCTGCAAAAGCCTCATGCACTTGCAAATTTGGGGAGAGTGAAATTGCCTAGCTTTTTCCATAATTACTTCAGCTTGGGAATTCTAACGAGACATTGGTTAGAGGTAATTGTTTAGGAAGTACACAAGCAGCAGCTTGGAAGTAATACTAATATTTACTGAGGGGAATAGCCTGCCCTTTGGGTTCTCTGTAAGCCAGCTGGACATAACCTTACTCAGACCAGAAAGTCTGCATGAAAGCAGATCAGGTGTGAAAGACAGCTATTTACAGACTCAGGAAATAGCTATGTACTTCATGACACACAGTACCCTAAATTCTCCCTATGATGAAAAATATAGACCTATCAACCACTGAATAGTGAATATAATATCCACTTTTTTTGCAATCATGCAGACGCCATTAAGATACATGCAGGAGCCACCAGCTACTGCGGTACACCACAGTAGGCTACACAAAAACTACAGACAACATGGTGAGAAATTACCATCCTGATTAAAACTCTAGGTCCTCAATTAGCCAGTATGAATGCCAGCGTGATTTCAAGTGCCTGCTGTACCCAGCAGATGCTTTCATTTCTGTACGGGTCTTCACTGTCCCCCAAAGTGACTGCCTTGCCCAACTTGCCATTTGGAAATGAGTGGCTGTGTCTGTCACAGTTAAACACTGACTTTACTCTCTGTGGAAATGGATGGCTATTCCCAGCCCACCTGAAGCTGTGCTTTGGTCTCTCAGCATACAGGACAGGGCTAACTCATGAGAAGGAGAACACTCGCCCTCCCAGTTGAACACTTTCTCATTCCTCTGTGTACCCTCGCTGTGCTTCTGTGTCCTCTTGGCAGGACCTTAAAAAGATACACAGCGGATGCACCAAAGCACAATTAAATATTACAGATGTGTGCTAATGCTTTGGGAAGGTGCCCGCTACCAAAGCCCTGCCAATTTAGAGATTATTGTAAGAATACCTTAAAACTGGCAGCAGTACCATCCCACCTGCTGTCTTTGTTAGGGATCAGCATTTCTAGCCCTGTCTCCACTTCAGGACACAATATGCAGTGAAGCAGCACCTGCTGCTCTTGTGCCTCTGATGGGCATCTGTAAAGGCTGGAGAGTAGATACAGGTGCTCCGAGTCCTCCTGCACACTGCCTCAGCCAAATGTACACTGACAGAAATATGAAGTTATCTCAGAACACAGATGTTTGGCTTTGCTGCCACTGCCTGACACTGGCACTTTATTTTCTTTATCATGTGTGTTGAATTGAAAGCTTTTTTTTAGGCCGTGACCTTGGCAGCAGTTGCTACTGCATTTCATCATAAAGATATAAGAAAAGAAGAGAGGGAGGAAAAAAAAGAAGAGGGACTTACTGGATTTTCATGATGCCCTTTGTAATCCTGAATAGTTCAACTAGAGGCCCTCCTAAAGGTTTTACTTATCATCCTAACACTGTATCTTCCACTCCTCCATAGACACCTTTTTACCCAACCTCATCATGTCTTTCGTGTGAGTTAAAAATACATGTATTTTTCCAGCTGGCAGAGACAACTGAAAAAAATCTGTGTTAATTCTACATTGATCTTTTTTGGAATAATGGTTTCTGTTTAAAGCTGCATTTTTGTTATGTTTTGCTTAGCGTATCAGTTGGCAGTTCAGATCATTTGGAGAGGAAGTTGCCTATAAAGCCCGTATGTGAATTCTCTGCTTCTACTAGTTTATCTATAAATTGTCATGATCTTCCTTAGTCAATATAATTGAAGATTCTGTAAAACGCTTTGCTAATCTGTCTGTTATGAACAGGCATTGATGACTTAATGAGTGTAACACAGGCTAAAGCAATTCACTGAAAAGATTTTTTCTGAGGTTGGTAAAATTACAAGTCCTACTGTTCCAGTAATACCTCTTGCTTTTGTGCTTCCACCTGTACATGACATGGTGCTGACGGTTTCTGTGTTTTTAGTTTATTCCTACAGGAATGAGACTTTCCCCCATGGCCCACATTTCTTTTCTCAGCTTCCTCCAACTGGGTCCACCTGTGTGAAAGCCTGCTGCGCTGTCCAGGAGATCCTTCCTGCATACTTGCCAGTCTGTGAAACACAACCTTTTACTACTCACCCAGATGATATTTTTGGGCAAAACACCATGCAGAAATGCTTTTACTTTTAAAAAAAAAAAAAAGAAAGAAAAAAAAATGAGCAGTGAAGACAAATTTCTTGTCAGTATTTGCGGCAGAAGAATGTCAATCTAATGAGCAAGTGGGATGAAAATCTAGTTTTTGATGCAAATCTACAAAACCATGGTTGTCTGAGTTACAAAATTTCTTGACAAGAGTGAAATGTTGTCTCACTATTATTTCAATATATAAAACTGAAGTTCAAAATAATGAATTCAAAATTATTCAGACCCAATGTTCAGAAGAAGTCAGACGAGTAAGACAGAGGAAGACAGCATGGGAAAATTAAAAGTATCTTTCTGTGCTTTCTGTTGTCAAGGGTCAACTTTACAGTTACTTCACCCAGAAATATTTCAAATGGTCCTGTAGAACTCAATAAAACTATACGGCATCTGACTTTATTTTATGTACTTACTCAAAAAAGGTGGTCCATCCAGTCTCATCGCTTTTAGTTGCCAGAAGTCCACTGTTGCCGTGGTAGGTAAATAAGACCAGCTCCTGCCCTTGTGCAGTCATGCTTTTCAAACATCCATTAGTGCCTATGGTCAGCCAGATGACTTGGTTATCGGGAGAGACCACTCTTACTGGCATCCGGTTGGGATCCCTCCTGATGCGAAGAGTATTCCCATTGCTGTCTGTTACGGCAGTAATATCGTTGTCATTGCTGTAGCTAAAATTGTACAGGTAGTCTCCGGTGACTAAACTCACAGTGTACTGGTGAGTACCATTGACATCAAAGATATACAGCTCTTGGTCAGTTGGAGAAGCAACTTCATAAAAGTTCATTGAATTCATTAAGGGTTTGTTCTTTGACACAGCCCGTATCCTAATGTTTCCCAGATCAGCAATATACAGGGTGCCATCTGGAGACACAGCTAAGGAGGAAGGGGCATTAAGTTTGGCATCTTTAGCGTAGCCATCTCCGTTTTGGTAACAGTCACAGTTAACATCATTTTTGCAATCACACTCTGAGGGTATTCCAGCAACTAAAGAGATTTCTCCATCGGTTGTGACCTGTCTTATCCTATTTATCTTTTTTTCATCAGTTTCTGTAATGTAAAGCACCCCGCTGTAGGACACGGCAATGGCAGTGGCTGACTCCAGCGTGGTCTGGACGGCGTGTTTGCCCGCCGTGTACTCCACCCCCGGAACCTGGCAGTGCATCGGCCTCCCTGCAGCAATGCGAACCTGACGGTTTTCGGTGATCTGCAGA
>VWPU01015005.1:0-70202 GCA_013398955.1 Callaeas wilsoni
GGTTCATTCACCACAACACCCACACTCTACGTATTACTAAGAGAAGATGTGAAGATGTCCTGTGATTGTCACCAGTGCCTTGTGGAGGCACGAAGGGCAGCAGGGCACAACTTCCACCGCAGTTTGCAAACACCTGCACAGTAGAAATAAGCAGGAAGCCAGATACTTTTAAGGTGTCGAGCCACTGGTCTCAATACCCATAGCATACTTGACTGGGTAAGTTTCAGATGTCTAAAGTCTCCTAAACTTCTATTTTTGAGTGATGAGGGGAGGAGGGGCAATAAAGAGGCTGTGAGATGCATAGCAGAAGTCACAATTAGCAGTAATTATAAGACACTGAAACAAAGAACCACAGGATTCTCATCACAACATTAAGAAAACAAACAAAATTTTAAACAGGCAGTATTCACATGTCATTAAAAACAGAAACCCCTTGAGTCCCTTTTTATCTTTCTCTCATACCATATCAGATTTACTCTCTTTGTGTCTAGGACATTACTACCATGTTTGCACAGGAAGTGACTGCTACTTCCAGTACAGAAGGGCTCCAAGCAAAGAAGCCTCCTTCCACTCTGAGAAAGGTCTCATCCCTTCCAGATCCTACAAGAGAATACCCTGGAAAATTACTTCTCTTGTTCTTACAGTCTTCAACAGCTCACTATTGATAGGCAAAATACTAGAATGAAATTACCTCTTTGAAGAAGGTTTTTCTTTGTTAAAAATATATCCATTCACATCTTTCCCTGTATTACAAAAAACATTCAGGATAAAATAAATGTAAGTGTTGTAGGGAAAAAAAACCAACAACCCTCACACTATTGTGTGAGTCAGGAAAATACCTTTGAAAATACCATTAACTGACCACTCGCTGGTGCAGAAGGGATTAAGGGTGGCTGCTTTTGACATAATTACAAGAGTGGGGTTGCAGAAACAGAGAGGAAACAAAGAGCCTAAGCTTCTGCAGAAGTGACAGAAGCTTTGGAGCATAATTAGGATACTTGCCCTTAAAACAATGTATCTAGTGGAAAACAGTGTCTTTTCAAATGCTTCTTTTCCCACTCAAGGGATGCTGCTTCCTCGAGCTCAACAGCATTTCTCTCCACATTCATCCTGAGTGATTACACTGTCCTCTCAAGATATTTTACTGGCTGGGCCAAGATGCCACAAAATGCATTCCACACTGGAATCAGGCCTCAGCTAAACACTGTAATGACCTGACACAGTGCATCAGATTTGCATCAAACTATTTAAACAAATAATTTTTGGCACCAGTTTCCCAGAATAGCTGCCCCAGTCTTAACTGGTAGATATGCTGTCTGTGACAAGTAAGGCCAGAAGTGGCTATGGTCTAAATTTAAGGTTGGCTGGACAGAAGCAGATGTTTACAGCACAAAATCAGCCACAAAGGTCACAATGAGCCAACTAAATTAATTTCAGCTAAGCTCTTGGACCTCCTCTTTGTGCCTCTAAAGCATTCAGTGTTGGTCCTCCTCAGTGCAAAAATAATTCCATTTCAAATGCAAATTCTGCATACAATTTGTAGCCCAAGAGATGAAAGATAGACTGTACCTCTGTCATTGATTTTCATGAGTGACACTGTGAGCACATTTCTCTCAGAGCCTGCTGCATGGATTACTGAATGTAGCAACTCCTGAATTGCCACAGTTTGCAATCCAGCACATAAAAGCAATCTGAATTTGGTGATGGCTTAATGCACTGGGTTGCAAACTGTGATGGTTTAAGAGCTGCTACACACCCCCTTCAGCTCTGCCTGCCTTTCAGGGGTCATATTCTTCTGAATTGCATTAAATTAAGGCCACTAAATTAAAATCCTAGTGAGCAAGCATCTTCATGTTTTAAGGCATAAAGCAACAAACCAATCTCTGAACAAATTCTTCCACCCAAATCGGTGCCAAAGCCAGAACCACATGATTTCTCAACATCACTTTCAGCCACAGTTTTGTATTATTCCAGTCTGATGTAATGCTGCACTCTCCAGTGGAATGGTGAAGGTGTGTGCCAGGCTCTCCATGGAACCAGCCCCTGTTCTCCCCAGGTATGTACTCACTGTGCATGAAATCCGAGACTCTCTTTGTTCCAGAGTTATTTTTCAAGCTTGAGGATGCAATATAACAAACTTGGTTTTTGCAGCTCTCCTTTGTCTGCCATACTACCCCCCACAGTACTGAACTTCTCAGCTAGTTTTTAACAAAATCCAAAAATCTGCTATGCTTTCATTGCTCTTATTCAGTCTCATACTGAAGGAAAAATTACTGATGAAGGTTGACCTGGACTTTATCCTGGACAAAAGAAATAATAATTTTGGATTTTGTGTTCATCTCCATCAAGAGGCCTTTAAAGCCATTACATTTTCCACATTGCTATTATGCTAATGGTTGAGAGAGGCTTTTAAAAAAGTTAAGGAATCTACTCAAACTCGTATAACTCTTCTTTTATCACCTTTCCTTCCCCTACATCTTCACTGTCATACCATGAAGAAGTGTACATTTAAACCTCAGGATTTCTTTAATTTTGTTTTACAGGTAGACAAACGTAACAGGACTAAACTGAGATGGAGAATTAACCAGCATCATGTCAGCTTTCTATATAACTCTGAGGTTGAAAAGCACAATCTAAATCTTCCTTTTACCTTCATGAGGCCTGACCAATACAGAGATGCTGCAATTACAAAGTGTAATTGGAGACAAAATGTGGTAATTGAGAACAGGCAGTGATATCACAGGGCAGGGCACAGCTGTTGGACAAGTCCACTTGATTCATTTTTTCACAAGGGAGGTTTTAAGTGAAAGAGACAGTGAATCAGCACAACAGATGCACCAGAAGAATACTTAGAAGACAGACTGATTAGGTAAGTGACCTAAGGAGTTGCACTGATCACTTGCTTGTACATTGTACAAACAAGAACAAAATCCAGCAGGTATCTGACCAAAATGCATTATTTTAGATATTGAAATCCTGGTTTATATGTAGTAGAGGACAAGAGTAGATTCAGAAAAAATGTTTTTTCAAGTCAAGAGCACTTTTCATTACCAATACATTTCTAAATCAAGATCTAAGGTAGGATAAAACAAATCTTAGCAGATATGCATTAAGCAGCAACAAGACAGGCACTAACACAGGAGAAAAGCGTACACAAATGCATGCATGCACCTGAACACACAAACTTGAAGGGTTCAAGCCTTTACACTCATCATCATTAGAAAAAGAATGTCCTGGTACAAAGCCCATAAACATGAAACAGCAAGATGCACATATATCTCACTAGGCAGTAAATTAGATGTACAAAACCAGACTTAAGTATTTACTTCAGTAATAATGAGTAACTTCAAGCATCCAAGTGTTAGAGAGACAGGACTGTCTCACTGTACATGAAACAATTTCATTTGTACCTTCAACTACTGCATCGTTAGTGAAAAATATTTTACTGCTTATTTGATGACACACATGTCAACAGAACAACTTCAGCACAAAATACTGCTGCCATTTTTGAAACTGCTTTGTCTGCTGTCAAGGGCCGCATGCCCTGTAAAACTCTAGCAAATTAATATACCTTAAAATGCATGAATATAATTTTGAATAAATTGATCATGGGTATTTTATTGTTCTAATGATATAAAACATTACACAAAATGCTAAAGGTACCATAAACCAAATGCTTACTACAAAAAAGAAAACAACCTTAATTTTAAATTGCCATCTGAAGGTAATGCCATGAACTGCTCAAGTCTTATTTAATTTTAAAAATTGCCACTTCCTGTATTCAGTAATTCTTCCAGAGCAAATTATTTCATGCTCAATTTTCCCTGCAGAGATACATAAGGCATGTATGAAGGATTCAATTATAAATTATTCCAGTACAATAGAGCACTAAACAGAATTTAAACTTGTTTCAGGATGCAAACAAACAGAAATCAATCCCTCCCCCAAATGAGTGCTTTCCTCATTTACATAACATGAATGCACAGCCATCATTTACAACATTTCACAGGTTTACCTGAAAACCATGACACACTTCCAGCTGACTTCTGTGAAAAATTCCACACTGTCAGTTCACTTTGCTACAACCATAAAATTAAATCAGACTGTGACAGATGGTGTCCAGCCTGTCTGAAGATATTATCTGCTGTATAAATATTGATGATTTTAGTAAGTTGTGCTCCAAATATACATTTTTGAACAATACAGATTCCTATCTTGAGCTAACAGTAAAAGCTTTGGCTATGTTACCATGACAATAATATGTTCCCCAAGGTAGGATTTAGAAGAGCTGGGCCAAATAATTCTCTTGGCTAAACGCTGTTGTATTCAAAGTTGCACGGACTTACTGAAATGGGAAAAGAATGCATTAGTAGATTAAGTGAACTACGTGGATTTCAGCACCCTGCTGAGAGATGGCTCAGCCTCCTCTGCTGCTGAAAACTCTGGTTGCTTCAAAAGCTTTTAATATATTGCCTTTTCTTATAAAATGTTTCTTGGTACATTACTTACTTGGGAATTGTTTCATTTCTTAAATTTAATTTTCACATAAGAGCTTGGACAACTCCTCAATTTTTTTCTCAAGCTCACCAGGCGATGCTTTCACTTACCAAGTCCTGATTCCACATTTCTTGAACATAAGCAAGTCTTTTCTCTCACAAGAAAACCAAATAGTTCCAACTAAGACTATTATAGATTACAAGATTATAGAATGTCAGAATTAGCAGTGCATGATCTTTTTTTAAAGCAATTGGGTTGACTGCCTCCATGCATTTGGTTCCCCCAAGTATTTCTTCCAAATATGTGATTTCAAAGGTGTTCTTGTTCCCCTTCAGCAGCAGAATGGTCACAAAATGAAAAAAAAAACATTTTTGGATGTTTTATTTTATCTCAGCCCTGACCCAAGAAATAGGTCAAAAAGGTTTCACTTAAACTAGGGAGTTGTAAAGGCTGCAGCTCACAGAGACAGAAACCAGCCCTGAGGACTCCAGCACTGCCTGTGAGTTAAAAAGAAGTAGAACAGCCAAACTTCCATTTGATTTGTACAAAATTCATTCACAGTAAAACACAGAGAGATAAGGTTGGGCAACTACCCAGTGCAATATACATGAGATACGTGTTCTCAAAGCATGTAAAAATTCCCTTCGCCACACTTGCTTTCCACACTTGATGCTTCAGGAATGCTTGTGATGCTCTGAAATGCTGGACAAAGGCAGGAGAGTGTGTGTGGCAAGTGATGCTGCACCAGCACCTGCATGAATCTTCTCACCTGAGGCAGCACTGCCCAAGGGAGCCTTGGCTGCTTCACCTCAGCAGGAGCAGCTCATCCTGCATCGCTCTGCGTCACACAGGCTGGCATGGGGCCTGAGAAACCACCTGAAAAACCGCATTTCCTCTTCCTCCCACAATTCCGAACGTAATCCAAGGTCCCTATTAGCGAGCGCTGCAAGGCAGAATGGGTACAAACGCAATTTAATGTCACACTCAGACACTGTTTGCCAAGACAAAGCAGCAGACATAGTTGAAGACGAACAGAATAAGACCCTTGGGGTTGTTGCTTCCATGGCGTGCTCGGATGCTGCTATCATACAGCATTATGCAGGTCTGTCAAAGCAACACTTTTAAACACCATATTTCAATATTGATTCTGGAACAAAGCCACAGCTAAGTGAGGACAATGTACAAACCGGCTGTGCTCAACAGCTCCATAATTGCCAAAGGTGCAGAATAGTGATGTGAAAAGAGCATAATTCCAAGGCAGCATATTTCAATTTCAGAATTGAAGTAATAGCTCAGATATAACAGAGCTATTCATGTTTTCCAGGCATTCTCATTCCATTTAGGCATTGTTTGTGCTTCCAGCCGTTCCCCCTCTTCACTGCCTCAGCATTCTTCATTTCATCTTGCCATATTGCAAAGAATGTCCCAGAAACAGCAAGAAAAAAAAACAAAAACAAAACCCCAAACCCCCAAAAATTTCCACACTGATGAAGATCCTGCCAAGGCCAGAGAAACATAAGGATCCTAATCTGTTACCTCACTGAAAAAATAGAGAGATGGTGTGATAAGTATCTGTTTTCCTATACTGGAATAAAGTATCTGATCTAGACAGTCATGTAATCTTGTAAATTAGGACAAATCTACAGCCAGAAATTGGAATATCAATCTAAGCAAAGCTGGAAAATTAAAAAAAAAAACAACAAAAACCCACCAAGTTCTGAAAATTATGCCAAAAGCACCTGGCAGGCCTCAATCTAATACTGCATTATTTCTGCTGACAGGAAAGTCAAGACCATAACCTGCCTCAAGGTTTAAAGGCCTAGACAACCACATCTGTTGACTGAGAATAGTTTGCAGAGGCCTGTTTTCAAGGATTAGTCTTATAACTGATCTAATTACATGACTGAAGAAGGACTGCAACATCCTAGTTTGTTTATGACTGGGAAGAGGGAAAATATTTCAGGGGAAAAAATATTATTCCTATTTATTAAGTCAAAGAAAACTAAAAGTTCAAGAGTTAAATACTGATAACAACTGAAATAGACAGCTGACTGCTGGAAATAGAAAACAAAACCAAAGTCAGCATCTGCAGAAAATCCTACGATCTGCCTTCAAGAGAGAAAGAGAGGCTCTTAATCGTAGTTTAGCAACTGGCTATTTTAGAGAAGGAAATAACACTGGATCTCTGTGTTTGAGTCCTAAGAATTAACATAAATCCATCCCCACAGTATCTATAGGGATTTTTATTGAGGGCCACTGCAAACTTCTGTGATACCCTGTGTTTACTTTACTTGAGCTGAAACCCAAGACAAACACCAGAGAACACTTCTGACTGACACCTGCCTGGTGGGTCTCTCTCCTGCGTTTTCTCCTCAGTGATTTGTCATATTTGCCCTGGACTCAAGCACAACCAGCACATTATGGAAATCATACATTTTGAATCCAAACAACCCTCTTGGCTGAGCTGGACTTCTTGCGTCTTACGGAGCACGATTCTGTCACCCCATCATGAGCACTCGATGATATTTGAGACGCCATTTGAAGTCCAAGACAATCTACACAGGCTTGGACAGTATGTGGCTGGACATCAAGGAGAACTACACCCCTCCTGAACTAGCGACCAGACAACAATCAAAATGCCCTGTGGCAGTTCACATCTCGCTGGTATCTGTGTTTATGCACCTGACCTGGGCTCCTCACATCCTCGGATACCGACTCTACACCAGCCAGCTGCCTGTTGTCAGCTCCAAGTCAAGCTGCAACCTATGACACGCTCCAGCTTACCTTCCATTGTTATCACAGACCAATAAGGCAAGATTACAACATGAAACTATGGCTTGGAAGACGCCTATGAAACATCTTTTGTTTCCTCTTCTTTCGACCCCAGATTCTAGGTGTAATCTTGACATGGATTCCTTTTCAAGCACGACACTTTTCCTCCCGAAACAGAGCACCAGGAGCCCCAATGGATCCCTGTCAGTTAGTGAAGCTTTTTCATTTGCATGCAGTGTCATTTAGAGTTATTACCAAGGCATTAAACCATCCAGTAGGTGACACCTGACACACTTCCTGTAAAGTGGCTTTGGGATGAAAGACATTATAGATGTTAAAAGGCATTAATGTTAATACTGTAATATAACAATTGCTACTAACATCACTTCCGAACTGGTAGCACCTTCACATGAAGAATGTCACATTCATCTTTTTCTCATATTGCAAGATTCACAGGAAACGACCATTCTAATATTTTTTTAATTAATTCCTGAAATCAAGCAAAGTACTTGAAATTCCTATGAAATAATAGAATTAATCAGAATTAGTGAGAAAGCCTCTTGAAGGAAACAAAAACATAAATGATAGCAGCAAAAAGACATTCAATAAATCAAGATTACACAGATTCAATAAATCAAGATTACACAAACAGAAATTATAGAGTGCTTGCATATCTTTTTTTCAACTGACTTTTCTTAAATAAAGTTTTCAAAATTTCCAATTGCAAGCATATTTATTAACCTCACCACAGAAAGAGCTGTGCTGTCTTTTGAGTGCTTCTGTAGGTATAATCTTGACATTCGTTACATGAAGTTCAAAGCTGCTCCACTTTTGCATCTGGTCAGCCTTTTTCTTTCCCCCCTTTAGGACAGAAATGTCTTTTGCCTGTATCTTCAAACCAACAGTTCTCAAGACTCTCATAATCTGCATTGTTGCATTGCTTTCTGAAGAGGTGCTGTCATTAACACAGAAAATTCTTGGCAATGAGATGAGGAGTTCAAAGGTTTTGTGCTAAAAAAGCATGAAAAATAAAAACAAGTTACTATTACCAAGAGTTACCATTACTGCCAGCAGTAATGGTAACATGGAAACTGATGCCAAAAAAAAGTAAATCTTAATTTTTAGTGGTTACCCAGCAAAGGTTTGTAATAATCCCTTTTTTTTTTCCAATTGGCATTTAAAGGATTGAGAAAGAAGACATAGGGAAAAAAATCCAATTATTCAAATGTTAACTGGAAAAGAAAGCATTGCCAATCCATGAAATTCCTATTAAAGTCATGACATTTCACTTCACTTTCCCCCTTAGACAAGCAGCAAGGAAGAAGAACAAATTCCAAAGTAATTTTAGCTTCTTTCCCATCACAAAAAAAAAAAAAAGGAGTCAGAATCACAGAACAGATGGACAAAATGCTATATAACGAAACCTTCACGCTGGGGACTGTACTCAATATGTGCCATAAATAGCCACCTCAAAACTGCCCCAGATCACTTCACCAAACCCAACATTTACTACAGATCCTCTTTTAAAGTCAGTGGGCTCAGTAAGAAACCTGGATACCTAGGAGTGGCCCATTGACACATCTGTCTTTCAGGCCTGTGGTTCCCTGGATGGAATCCAAATCTCAGAGTTGTGATCCCACGCTTCCCGTACAATGTCTGGGGAAGAACAGGCGTTCAAGCCAAGCTTATCTAAAGCTGCAGGCGTGAAGGATGACAACCAGCTAGTTATCTCAGAGGGAACATTTTCCACTGCTCTTGATCCAAATTCCTTTCTCTGTCCAGAACATGGACAGTCCAGGTCTCCTCTCAGAATCCTGGGTGCCTACAGCTGTTCTTTGAATGGCCAGAGAAGGACTCCTGTTTATTTTTGAAGTGCAGCACTTTTAGCTAATAGCTTAGTGGCATAACCACTTTCCCTGGCAGTGACAGGCTTGGATTCACTGCACAGAAGTGAATGTAAAACCCCAAAGTCAGAAACAGAAAGCACAGGCAAAATAACTCACTTGTGCAGCTCTGCAGAAGGGGTAAAAGAGGATCCTTGGGTTTATTCCTACAAATGTTTAAGCAGACAGAAGCAGTTTTTGGAGCATCAAAAATAACTCAGACCTGTGCTGAATCCACAAAGCCACTAAGATGGCAGGCACTGCCTTTCACATCTCTCTCTCTCTCTGGCTGCCTTTCCTACATAAAGTATTCACAGCTGCAGTCACAAAGAGCCAAGTTTAACTGATATGAATGTTTTCAGCTCTACCCTATTTCCCAGTCCCTACACTTAAGGGAGACGTAGGTGATTATCTCATCAGATACATACAGAAGGGCACAGAATTGCAGGTGCCAAGATAAGGAAGTGATAAGACTTTACAGCTTTGTGCGTTTAAAAACGCACAGACCGTGAACACATGTCCTTCTCACCGCTGCCCTGAACAGCGAAGTGGAGGTGAGGGATAAGCCACAGACCAGCCTCAAAATTTCAAACAAGCTTTTTTTTTTTTTTCCTCATGCTCAACTCTTAACAGCTGAAGATGAATCATTTTTCAAAGATATTAGTCAAATATTAGGTACATGATACTGTGGGTCTGGTCTGGGTCACCTGATGGTTTCCAACTGTTGCAGACTGGATACCATTTTCCTAGTTTTATTATGTTTTCATGAATGATACCAGGTAACAGTTATTAACAAATAATTTACTTCCTGCCATAGAAAACAATGCAATGTCTGAGTGAAATAAAAAAAGAAAATTTTAAAAAATATCCTATTATCCCCTTCTGTAGTGTTTTCACTTCTTCCCTTCTGCTTTTTGCTTGCATCGTTCATTTAAAACTTCATTACTTCAGAAAGAAGCAAACATTTTGAATTTAATTATTCTGCAAATTGAGGTTTAGGGGTTTTTTTCAATATTATTAAATAAAGATCGTTAAGTAAAATACAGAATAATCAATTGTCAATTGTTGTCAATACAGAATAAACCAACAACAGCTACAAGACTGCTTCCATCAGCCCACTGACCCAAATATTGAAGCAGTTTGCCTTGGACAAGCTAAGAGGATGATTCAGGTGTTTCTGGATGTGAGAGAGTAAATCAGACCCTTGGGTAACAGAACCAGTAAATAAATAAAGGCAAACTTTAACTGCAATGATTGACTTGATTTAATATTAATGAAATACTACATTTGTTTGGGTATTTTTATATATACTCTAACACTTGTGAATCTAGATTATTTAAACTGTTAATACTCTGGGTTACAATCCTGAAAGCAGTTTGAAAGTGCATCAGCACAGACCTGTTCTGACATGATCAGCTGAGTGAATGTAATTTTACAGTGGTTACCCAGGGCACCTGAGAGATTTCCTGTCAATAAAAAACCTTGTGTAACTCTCCCATCCTTTCCAGAACACAGAAATGCAAAACCTCAGCACGACTGGAACCTTGGTATCCAAAAGAAAATGCTGGAAATATGGATTCCAGCAGTCACTTTCTGTGACATTGCACATTTCTTTAGCCAGAGAGGCCGTTTTTATTCAGCAATGCTTACTGTTCATGTTTGCTTTTTGCCAGTAATAACTTGCCACAAGAGCAGTTGGTCCATTTTCATCTTCACAGAAAAGAAAACATCACAGTTATGTGCAGCCACCACACCTTCTTTATGTAATTGTATCTCTTCTTGAAAAGTCAGATCTAAACAAAAATAAGCATGAGTTATCTTTTTTTTTTCTTTCCTAGAAAATGCATGGAGAAACATGGCTGATTTTTCCATTATAATCTGTTTTTCACTTATAGATCCATACATAGCAGCCCTTTCTACATAGACACCAATAACACACAAAAGCTATTTGATCATGTCATACAAGTTTTATACTCAACTTCCACAAAACTATAGAAACCCATGTTCAGAATGTAATTTTTCTACTTTTGAATTCTTTGCAGGAATGTATTTTGCAGACAAGTAAGCACAGAGGCAATGCAACCATCAACTACAAAATCTATTTCAGCCCATTATGAGGAAGTCTTTTTCCCTGCATTGCACAAGTCTCAACATGGGAAAGAAGTGCTCAAGTCAGTAAAGATTACAGTGAAGTAGACTGAAGATACAATGATTTCTATTTCAGGTTCTAAAATATTTATATAATAGAATTTTTAAATGTTTTGGCTTGGAAGGGACCTCAAAAATCACCTAGTTCCAACCACCCTGCCATGGGCAGGGGCATCAAGTAGGATTTCAAAGGCTCAACCATCATTTTAAAGCCATATTTATATTCCAGTGATCTTATTATATACATGCTTTAGAACTTTTCTGATTCCTACACAAATCAAAAGAAGTTTCTTTACAGCTGAGTATGGTATAGTTTGACTTCAGGTTTCTATTTCTCCCCAAGTATTCCAGAATGGCTGTGACTGCACATCAGCTTTGGGCTGGATGCCAACAGTCACCTGGTAGCACTGAGAGATCTCCAAGATATTCCCTGATGTTCCTGCATAGTACATTACACGCACCACCAGCATTGGTATTAAAAGGAGTTCTCCCTTGGGTCTAAGCTGGCCTACATCACTGACCTACTCCTTTTATCCCAGCACAGCATGGGATATGGTGCAGCTTCACCACAAACTCTCCCACTTCTCCACTGTCCTTCCACACACATACACACACACTACACAAATAAGTGTATACATGGATAAATTAGAGAACCTTGAACCACCGCTGTCATCACCTTTGTATTCCCACCCACCTCCTGCTGAGCCCACGGACACCTTCACTGCTCTCTGTACCAGGCACGGAGGGGCTGCTCCGGAGCACACAAAGTAGGGAAAAGCCTCTCACTGAACTCAGCAGTGACACCTGGGCAGGGCACAGCCCCCTGCCTGGGGCTCCAGCCACTGCCCCCACCCAGGGCACAGCCTGCAGCTCCCACTGCAGCTGCTCACCGAGCTACTGGCACTGTGGGTGTTCCTCAATACAGGCAGCTCTTGAGCATGATGAAAACATCAAGGCATCTGTTTTAAAGATTTTCGCTATTTAAAAAAAAATCCTCTCTTTGCATAGGCTGGGGGCTGTGCTTCTAGAGCACATGGGGCTTCATCTTTTAATTTAGTTTTGATTATGATCAGTGGAATGGGTGCATACTGCAAGCAGCATTCCACAGATTCACTGGCACCAACACCTGTGTGCACATCAGCACAGTCATGTAAAGAAACTGTATAATACAAGCCTGTAAAATACAACACCTGCAAAGGGCCTATTTAATTAAACCCTTCCCATCCACAGGCAGAGGTGAAACAGTCCAAGATCCTAGATAAAAGGTGTCAGGGAAGACAGACCTATTATTTATCACGCAGCAAGCAAGACCAAACATAAAAGACTAACCAATAGCCTTTTCAATCCCACACTGCCAGCTGGCACTAAATGATAAGTGAAAGTGCTGCAAAGTGCTTTTTTCCTTGCTTTTATAACAGTGCAATTTTAATATGTGGTGCATGGCACATTGCCATTTCCATTTTTTGAGTGCAAAAGCCTTGTACAGGGAACAGGGAGTACAGCCAACAGAACCAGACCTACCTAGAACTTTGGACTGAAATTCATTGTTTCATGGGTGAACAGCAAATGTTTGGGGTTTGGGCTTTTTTGGTTAGTCTTCATGTTCAGCAGTATGTATTTATTTGAACAAATTGTTAAAACAAGCTTTTAATAAATGCATTAACACCAAGAGGCTCTCATTTATCTTCAACTCTGCCCAAATCGATTTTGCCAGAGGGATTCACAGCCACCTATTAACAAATTCTCAGAGGAGCAGCAGAATCCCTCACAGTACAGTCTGTGGTGGGTGGAGGCACAGGACTGAGAAATCTCAACACATATGGGTGACACAGGAGTCGCTGCATTCAGCCCTACCACTTACCTGTAGGATTAGACAGGGAAGCTCCGACTGATTCGCCCTTGCTGTATCCAACCCCGCGTCCATAACCACCCTGCTTCAGAGAGGTCAGTCCCAAGGACAACCCCAGTGTTTGGGGTTACAGACACCACAGAAGGCACTTTCGTCTGAGAAGTGTGCATACAAGTAACTACTGATATGATGGCAAGTATTCACACTTATTTTCTAACGCAGATAAAAGGCAAGAACACATCATTGAAAGAAAAATCTCTTTGCTCCAACTTTATTCTGGGGATAATAACAATCAAAAAGAGAGTTGCAGTTACAAACCTACCCAAATAGCAGGATGCAAGATTCTTGGTGAATTTTACCTGCACATGATGATTTGGGTTTTATTTATTTATTGTATTAGTGGAGGCTCAGTGTAAGCAGTTCCTCTTTCTGCATTTAAATCGCTAACTGAGCAGGATAAGAAGGCAGATTATGTGACAGACTTCTTTCAAAACCTGAAGACTCCCAAGACCATTCTAAAGAAACTGGTAAGCAGGCTGGAAATCTGAAAATTTGGGGATAAGAGCAGGGATTAAAAATAAACACAGAGTAAGACTAATGCTATTGCATGGCGACATTGCAGAATTACATTGGCATAACAAAACACTGTTGTTGGGCCCTGAGTAAATTAACTGCTGCACTGCCTCTAAAATGAGATGAAAATTACATTAAAAAAACCACTGCACACAGACAGAAATGTTTTACAGAAAATACTGTTTTCTGAACATCTGCCTGTCAGTAAAACCAGGCAGTCCCTTAAAGGTTTGGAGAGGAAATCCCATCCATCTCTAGCACCTGAATTCCCCCCTAAATGACACAGCTTAACTAAACCTCCTGAAACAAGCATACTGCAATATCCTAACTCTGAATCTGGAGGTTTAGTTTAAGTGGAAACCAAATTATCATTTATATTACCTCCAACAACTAATAATAGAAATAATTATATTTAAAATTATAGACTTCTAATGTTACCATTAGAAGTTCCTCTAACAATATTGAAATTTTTAAGAGAAAAAAATTTTCATATATATGTATCTATAGGGTACAATTAAAAAAACTAAATGCTGTGGCCTATCAGATTCATGCTTTTAGTGGGTTTTGGTGTCAAGTTCCTCAAATCCCATTGTGTTATTTTAGAAAAACAAATTATTTTTAGAATTGTTTAGAATGAATATGCAAGAAAACCTTTTTTTTTGAGGGAAGATTAAGCAACCTTAAATCTTACTAATTCAAAATAGAAATTTTTCGAGATCATCCTACAAAAGTCCAAGACTCATACAGTTGAAATTGGACTCAAAAAAATGTAAACTTCCTTCTCCATATGAAGCAGACAGTCGCGGAAGTGGAGTGCATCAGGACTATGGAAGCAACAAACAAAAAAATTCCACAAATCAGAACACACAACAGTTTTCTAAAGGAAGATAGAATTATACCTTAAAAGCTTCAAAACCTAGATATAAATATTTTATGTTTTACAAAACTGGGAATGTGACTTAGTTGTGGAATACGTATAGACCAAGAGTACAAAAACAAAGAGTATCTCAAGAGAATCCCACCAGATAAAATTATTAACAAATTTAACAGCCGATTCTGTTATAACACTTAGTAAAACCACAGTCATTATTCACTTCGTGGTCAGCACCTTAAGAAAGTCAGGGTTTTGTTTGATTGAGGGTTTTTTCCTAAAAGTTATAGCAAAAACCAATGCAAATCTCTTGTATGTCCAGGACTCGCTGAAAGCTTCACCTGAATGGAAATGTTTTCTCAGCCGCAGCCCTTGTGAAGAAGGAAAATTAGAGAAAACTCTCAGGAGTACCTGACCTCACGGCAGGCAAGGGGATAATGTTCTCCTCGGATTCCCATTTAACTCAGCTGTGGGATGCCCCGGTATCACCTGTGTGTTGAGACACACACGCACACACGTTTTTATAGCATCACAAACTGCTTGTTGTGGAGAACCTAAAGGTTAAAAAAAAAAAAAAAGGTATTTATTACAACTGAGGCAGCATCTGTGACTTGCTAGAAAGTCCAAATAATATGAGAATAATACGAGTGCCTCTTCTATGGAGCGGGCGCTCTATGAAGAGCCTTTAAAAAGCACCAAAAAAACCAAAACCAAAACCAAAACAAACAAACAAACAAAAAAAGAAGGTTGGGAATTAGGCCCTTTTCAGCCCTTTTCTCACCCTAAAATAGCGACTGCTGGGGACGTGTTTGGCAGCAGTGGCGTGGGACCGCATCCCTCCCTTCCTCCCTCCCTCCAGGAAACACCGGGAAGGCGCTGAGTTTGTGCACCTGGCAGTCCCAGAGCAACTTCGGCCTGCAAGTAATAAAAATGTAGTGTATGGCCGAGTACAAGACACCTGGGAAGTTCACAATGTTTGCTCACGGCAGGGAGTAACACTGGGAAATACCTTCTCATCAACGGCAGTGCAGCTATGACAACTTCAGCACCATCAGCAATTTATTCTTCTAAACTAGGTGTGTTGTCTAGGCTTCACCACGCTGTGTCTGCACAGAAACACCTGAGGTGGCAATTTTCAGCCTGCTTGGTGTTTTGGCTTTCATGTGGAACTGAAATCTGAAAAACAATGATACCAAGCTAATTAAGTAACCTTAAAAATTCTGCTTTCTACTCATGGAGCATGAAGCCAGTAAGGCATTTTTTTGACTCAAAAATCAGCATAACTAGGCAATATATGATCATACAGGCTGTACATAGAAGCTCTTGACTGCTACAGTAAGTTACCAGCAAGAAGCACCTACAAGAGCTGAGACAGTGAAGAAAGTAAGGACTGAAAATGTACCTTGACTTGCTGCCTTCTTTAAGATGCAGAAATCATAATGCTGTCCAAGTTCTTTTCTTGCCCTGGCTTCATGAGAAAACCTAGTGCACAATACAACTGGTGATCTTAAAATATTTTTGGAGTCTCACAAGCATTAGCTGGTGCTGTGTATTAACCTGCAGAAGATGGCAGTATTTATTTCTAACACCGTAGCACTTCACGCTGTGTCAAAGAGCAGGACTGCACTGAGCTATGGACAGACACAGAGTTAATTAAGGTGCAAATTAAGCTCAGAGAGAATGATAGTTTATACCAATTGCTTTTCTAGAATTGTCCACAGTTGCATAGTTGACACTGGAAATGCCTCAAGTGAAGCTAATATTTTAAAAAAATTGGCAGTATATTAGTAGACAGTGACAGATGTAGACAAATTCTCCACTGTAAGTGGAAGCATGGTGGGGTTTTTTTCTTAATCTAAAAAATCACACAGTCTCTGCTAGTTCCATTGCTTGAAACTGAATGGCAATGCAGCTACTGACCACATAAAGTCCTGCCCAAGAACAGAGTTGGTACTCATTTGTTTACACTTCTGGCTAAAACTCAGCTCAGAAAAAGCAAAACATCTGCATGACTATTAAGAGGTTTTGAGGGTGATACTCTCGTGCAGAGATTAATTTAAACTTCACTTAAATGCATTGATCTCTATTTGTCCTTCAAAACTATTTTAATATAGGCTAATTATATTCCAGGCACAATACACTTGTAACACTGTGGATAGTATCTCCAGAACTAAAGGGCTGCATTTGGGGTTCCTTTTTTTTCCCCACACAGTGACAAGAAATAAGTTATGTTCTCCAGTTTCTGGCTACAAGGTATGATTATGTTACTTACGAATTACAGCAGGCTAATACCTACAACTCAATCCTGAATCAGACAGTGGCATCGCCTTGCAATTCCAAGCTCTCAGAAGGAAAACAGGGAACTACTACCCTGTGAGGAATTTGTTTAAGATTTGAAGAGAATGCTCCAAAAACAAAGACAGAAATTCCACTAATAAAGAAATACAGAGCTATTTATCAATTTACTTATATAAGCTATTTTCTTAAAGTAAATGAGAAATATGTGATTACCTTTTTTATTTAAACCTAAATTAGATGACTATCAATACTTGCTTATCTGACCCCTTGGAGCACTCAATCTCTACCTTTTTTTAGGTTTCTCACAATACACATACCAGGATATCCCTCAAAGTAATCAAATATTCACTTACTCTGCATTTCTTACAAGACTGGCGAGTACTGTACTAAGGTATTATATAACCAGTCAGTGTGGGGGGTGGGGAAACCAACTTGATATTAATTTGTAGGATAGACTGTAACTTGGTATTACCTTGTAGGATAGACTGTGTCACCCATCATTACACAAAATTCTTTAGAAACAGGAAAAGAAAAACAGTGATTCTGACAGCACCCTTCTTGCTTTTCTCATATGCTGTCTTCAAACTCCCTCACATCATGAAATAATTCCAGCCACTGAATCCTTTCTTTTGCCTGTCCACGGAGGATAATATAGACATTACCATTAGGATAGCAGAATTTTTGCTTCTGTGAAGAAACTCTCAAAATGGGATGACTCATTTTTTCCTTCTCTTGATCATGTAAGCAAAGGGCTGAACTAGTCATTCAAAATTGTGTCTGAGCTACTTGGAAAGAACCAATTCTGTTATGTTAAAAATGATGCCATTCCTATCATATAACCAGTGCTTCTAGGGAACGCAGCACCTGGATTTATGGGGCAGTAGCTGAGGGATGTTTGAGCTAGAAACACCCACCCCTCAGAATATTCCTCATCTGAGAGAAACCTTTTTTCTTAGGAAGGCAGAAAGCTAAAAGGTAGAAAATCCTACTTTTATGGTTACTCCCAGCTGACACATGAGTGCATTCAGAAAGCCCTGGAAGCTGAGAAAGGCCTGTGGTTTGTTGGTAACTGAGGTGCAAGATAAATTGTGAACCACCTCCTCACATGGGTGGTAGGTGAGCTGGGGATCTGGAAAATCACCAGGATGGAGAAGGCAGAGCAGCTGCCTCACACTTTTAAAAGGTCCTGCTTTTCTGTGTGGTAGAAGCTGTAGGGTCACAGAACTGTGCTGCAGCACAGGCTTCACCCTGTTTGGGTTAAATACTGAGACTTCTTAGAGTTTTCTTAGTCTGGAAGCACCTTCTGCCCAGCTTTGGTCACAATCTCTCCTCAAAACTCAAGCAAGAACTACAAAACAAAAAACCAGATGCTGGTCTAGCATGGCACTGTTGGTGCTGCCCCACTTCCAATGCAGCCTATGAATGTTTCACTGCATTTTCTCTTCAAACTGCAGACCTCTTGAAAACAAATCCCAAAGGAAAGTACAGAAAGAAACACATCCTAACACAGACAGTAGTCATAACAGTAAGAAATTGCATCCAAAATTAGCATAACTGAATTGGCAAAGAATAAAAGCAGTCATCTAATTTTGAGAGAGTTTCTTCACAGAAAATGCTAATAATGGGAAAAATTCTGAGATTATTAAAATAAGGACATCAAAAATTAAACAAAGCATTGGTTTTTTGCTGTGAACCTAGATACTGGTTTTATGACTGCAAGTCTATGCTTGAAGAGTGTGCTTCCTATAAGCATAAGTACGATGTGCACCCTGTGGTGCACCGAAGCAAACTGAGACTGGCTCATAAATTGTGGTTAGAGTAGCTCAATCAAAATAATCCCATGAAGCCCATGAAAACTTTATACATTGCAGTTGTGCATTTGGCCCCATTTTTCCTCTGATCCCCATTAACGTAAATAATTGCCTTATTTTAGAATCCATGGCAAGCAGGTTCCACTGCAGAGGGGTTGGCTGTGGGCAACAAGTTCCTGCTGAATACCCACGGATTCATTACGCTGTCCTGCACACTCACGCTGAGGTGCTCAAGGTGGGCCTCTGAAGGAAGCTACACTCAACAGGACAATGCCCTGCTGGAACAAACGTAAGCAGCTGGAAATATTCTATCATGTCCTATAACAGGGAAAAAATTCTGGGTTTGTTTTTAAGTCTGCTATGCATTCAGTAGACACAGTATGTGTGAGACAACTTTGGGGACGACAACATCAACGTGCCCTGGTGCCCTGAAATGGGGCTTGGGTCCAATATAAAATCACAAAATTGCTTGGGTTGGAAGGGACCTTAAAGATCATGCAGTTCCATAGGCAGGGACACCTTCCACTAGACCAGGTTGCTCAGAGCCCCATCCAATCTGTTCTTAAACATTTCCAGGGAAGTGGAATCCACAGCTTCTCTGGGCAGCCTGTGCCAGTGCCTCACCACCCTCTCAGTAACACATTTTTTCCTAATATGTAATCTAGACCTGCTGGATGCAGGGACTCCAGGGGAGTCTCACAAGAGCGTGGTAGAGGGGCAGAATTACCTCCCTCAGCCTGCTGGTCATGCATTTTTTGATGTGACCCAGGCAGCAGCTTCAGAAGATAATTCAATTCCTGGTACTTCTGTTGATTTATGTGGAAGCATCTACTGTTTTCAGTTCATAAGGACTGAGTTTTCACAGTTGAAGCAATCATCAACTCCAGCGTAACCTCAAAGCTGTTGTTTGATGTCACCATCATGTAGTAAGGAATCTTAGATCAAGATTTTTAAAAAATGTTTGCAATTTTTATCTTATGAACACAGTTGCAAACTCGTCTTGAACTGATTAATTCTTTATATGGGTATTAAAGTTGTATAAATTTTGAGGTCACACAGTCCTCCAGAGTTTGTGGAGACAGTCAGCTCCATCTGAACACAATTCCTTCACTGTCTGTGGTAATCTTAGAGACCTGCACATGTGCAGGAATCTCTTTTGCAACAACCAACACTAATAACTGCTTTTCATATACCACCCACGATAATGGCTGTCCTTATTCAAAGTACTTTTTAAAGCTGCAATCCCTACTTAAACAAAATGTCATTGAAAGTATTTGAAGGCTCTAAGTGAGGAACAAAGCCAACCCATCACATGCAAGAGGAAAGAGATTAACCCTCCAGACTCTGTTAAGCACAGTGTAGGTTAAAGAAGAAAACCCAGAACTAGAATTCCACACCCATATTTGATTGCCCTTGTTTTTTAATCTCAGCTTCAGGCTTAAAATGCAGACTGCACCACAGAGAACAACCTTTTAAACTCTCTGACCATCCAGACAAAACACGGTGTAGCTGGACAGTGGTTTCTGTAACAAAGAAGTACACCAGAACGCTCATCAATTTTCGGGCAGAAAATGAATTAGAGGATTTTCCACAGGATAACAATGCACTACTCTGAAAGGCTGCCATCCTGTGGCACTTCAGGGATGCTGTAGGAGCCCTGAGTTAATGGCTTCTACACTCCGGACTGGAAAACATGTCCCAGATAAATAAATAACTTTTAAAAAGTGTTTAGTCTATTTATTTAAATATTTAGGTAGTTTCAAGAGAAAGCTCTGACCTCTTATGAGTTAATTGTGTCATAACACAGCTTATAAGATGGGGCTCGGTTAAAGTTTTTTATTTCCATCAAAAGAGCCCATAAACATAACTTTCTTAACCTGAAAATATTCTATGGTACTGCTACCATATTCAGCCATAAATTACAGCTGCTGAATGAACACACACATACTCAAAAATAGAACAGGTAGGGAAAATTAATTTGCTTGCAAAATCATTAGTATGTTGTCAGTAAGCAGTGCATATGAGTTAGAGACTAGTCCTTTGTATGTTTTTCCCCTACAAATCCTAAATTAAGATGAGCTTGCAACTAATGCAAAATAAAAGTCCATATCAAATAATCACAGGGAAAAACAGATATACTTCCAGTCTTCAGAGAACCTTTGTTAAAAAGGAAAAAATAGGTAATTGACAAACCTTTCCTCTGGTAGTACAGAAGTAATAAAGAAGTAGCACACAGCTCTTAGAAATACATGCAAAGTTTAAATCTCGATTCCTTGAAATACATCTCGGTTACTTGAGCAAGGCTTGTATCTTAAGAACTTATATAAGCCATGTGTATGTATGTGTGTATATCTATATACACAAACACATACACACACACACACATATATATATAAAAAATACCCTTTAAAAATTTATTCAGGGCCCAGGCAGTTGGTTCAGCTTTTTGACATCCACACTCTGTTACCTGCAAGGATAAAGTAGCTCACACATGGCCCTGGCCTGGATTTCTTCTACCTGAGCTGGCTTTTCAATTTACCCTCTGCTGCCAGGCAGTGTTAACTCACTGGAGATGTGGTCCTCAGTACTATTCCCCTGTCCTTACGCCCCACTCCCAGGCTATTTTTCAAACTGTACTGTCAAAGCTTTTAAGAACTAAGCATAACTCTCGGCTCCAGTGTCCCTTGAAGCACCAACCACCTTTAAAAGTGCACAGAGCAGGAGCCCTGCAGCAGCACCAGCCTGCACCTGCCCATGTATGCGGTGCTATTGGAACATTGATCTGCTCTTCCCCACCAAGACCCAGGGACATACTCCATTCCACACCTGCCTCCAGTCTATATTTACCTTTCCACAAGCAGGAAGGCAGGAATTTCTGCTGTAGGTCAGACTATGGCATTTCCTCCTCTCAATCCTAGCTGACACAATCTTCTTTAGCAAGAGGTTTCAAACCATTTAGTGTTCATTGGTCTCTTCCAGCTGATGAAGTCTTCACTAGGTGAAAAATTAACTCTCCTTTAAAAAAACCCCAACTCCCTAAATTCTAATTTCAGTGGTCTCAGAATTCTAGTGAAGTATTTACTACAGTTTTAATTATAGCAGGGAACACCCTAGAACATCTTTCTCTTTAATTCTTACCTTATGGGATTCATCTCTGGAAGCTTCATAAGTCACAGCATTTTTATCTTGCAGGAAACACACTTGCAAGGAAGTAAGATGGTCTTTTGCTCTGCACTTCAAGCCAGCTCCTGCTTTCACTACCGAATTAATTTTAGGACCTAAGGAAACACATAGCTGCAGGAGACGAGGAAGGGAGAAAAATCTGTGTCAGAGCAATTACACTCATCTGTCGTACTACTTCTCCAACCCCTTCTTGGCTTGGAGAAGAGGAGACTGGGAAATGCCACAGCTGAAGTCAAAAGTATTTCAGGTGAATTCAGTAAGTGCAAGCGTAGGCCAATGCCCTTCATTTAGAAGAGAGGCTAAAGTAAGTGGGATTTGTATCCTATACATATATTGTAAAACTATCTTTAATGAATCATATAGCTTAATGAACTCACTGCACATCCCACAGTGAGGAAATCTGATTTTAAGAAGTTTTGGTTTTTTGGCTGGCTGGTTTCAGCCCAATGTAATTATTCAGTAAAACCATTACATATCTTTGCAAACCATTACAGCGTCTGCAGCTTCACCACTAGTTTTATTTGCCTAATCTTCTTTGCTTGGCAAAATGATAGAAGAGACGGCTGAGTTGTAGGATTTTACCGGTAATCCATCTTTCCTTTGTATAGTTCTGCTTCACCTGCAGTTACCAGAAACTACAGATGAAAAGATTAATATCTTAATTAATCTGTATACTGATTTTAGAAGCTTGGAGTCTGTGCCTGGTTTTATGGGTTACAAAGAAAATTAAATTTAAGTAACATTTTATTATTATCTCTCAGACTCAGGTTAGTTGCACCAGAACAGCTTTACACATCCAGAATCTCCAGAGGGAAAGACAAAGTCCAGGGCTTCTTAGACCCCCTAAAGCTTCAGTCCACCCCAACCCTGCAAAAGTATGATTGGCTATAAATAAATTCCAGAAGGCTGCACTAAATTAGCTGCAGCAGCACATAGTTTGAAAGGCACAATACACACACATTTCAGACCCCGACACTTTCTAGAGCTGGAATTCTAGTGAAACCAAATCTTCACTAGAATGGCTGGTGAATCTTTCCTAAGAGAAAGACCCTAATAAACTCAACTAGACTTTTTATAGTTAATTTTCTTGTCTAATACAGTATTTTCCTTTGCATATTTCTCAGCTTTGAACTCTGCTCTAATCTCCTTCAGCTATGGGTAATTAATTAATGAACACATCAAAAAGATTTAGCCAGGGGGCTCAGTTTAGGATTGCAATTCTCATTTCCATTTGAGAAGCTTCAAATTTTAGTTCACATAGCAGCCACTGCTAGATGTTGTAACAGCAAATACAATTTCCTTTCTTCTGAACAAACAAGCAAACAAAAAGCAGTATTCCCTCCTCATAGTCCAGTGGGTGAATCTCTGAGCTGAGCAGTAAACACCTTCCCTAGAAAGGCTTTTTCAGCAGCTCAAGGAAGGTGTTCTGCATGGCATTTTGTACTGGACTCTTCTTTCTGGTATTAACACCTTATGAAAACAGCTGGCACCAGCAGAGCACTCTCAAAATGCTTTTGATGATAGGAGCTGTAACATGATTTAATGGAAAACTTCCTGCAAAATGAAGTAGAAGAACCTGCAATGAGGAATGTCTTGATATTGTTACAACCCAGTAAGTTTTTTGCATAGGAAAAGCATATCAGATTGCCAAGTGTTGAAACAACATGAAAAAGGAAAGATACAGAGTTAACAGGGATATAAAAAGAGGTAGCCAATAAAAAAGCCCACTTGGAGTATTGCCTCCAGTAATTTCAGACTTAACTCATACCTTGACTTTGCATAGATGGTGGAAACCTGGAATTTTGCAATGTGGCATGCTTTTTGAATAACAAAGGCTAACAGGCACTTGGTGATTACCAACGAATTTGATAAATGTCATGATTGTTGCCCACTACACTCTGATACATGTCACATGAGAGAAACACTTTATGGATTTGAGAATAATCAGAAGTTATTGTTCACTTTTTTAATAACAAAGGGGTTACATGTATTTGAAAAACAGAATTTTCCCAGTTCCTGACCCCCATTAAAAAATCCCAACAGATTAAACTGGAGAATCTTCAATATGTCAAAACAATAATCCTTCTCTGGCTGCCCAGCAGATCCCTAATGCTGCTCAGGATATGCTGGAATTATTTCTAAATGGCAATGTGCTTCCTAAGCTCCTATGCCAGCATAGCAATCTTGAAGCGTCTGTGATCAGCACCATCAAGTCAGTATTAGAGGTAGGCTTTATCAGATGAGCTCACATGCACTCATACAAACCTTCACTGAATCTGTAATTAACAACTGTGAACTTTATTGGCACATGAGCCGTGCTGTGCTAAGTGGAGCCTGTGTTGCAGCCTCAGGAAGATACACAGTGTGGAAACTGTTGCTGTCCTTCACTGATGCCGGTGCCCAGATTAAAAGCCTGCACCACAATGTGCTTTCTGAAAAGTCATACTGTTATGCAACACACTGCATTACATGCATCTACTGCAACACTTGACCGCTAGCAGAGTGAAATCCCCTTACAAAAGCACTGGCACTGACGCTGAAAACCTCTTGGCACAGGTGATAAGGCAGGAATGTGGCTGGATCCCATCTCTCCTAATCACTGGGAGGCACAAGGAGACATAGGAATGTTAAGGTGGTCAGACAATTAGAAACTGGGTAGGACACATTCAGAAGGTATTGGATTTCTTAGCAGAGGATGCTGAGGCATGGGTCAGTCCTTACATGGCAAACTCTCTCACACCAGGCTCCACCCCATTTTTCTTTTCAAGTAGAAGGACATAGAGGAGAACTGCCTGGCTTTCCAGAGAGATTGAAGCAATGACGTAAGCAACACCCCTTTCTCTGAACACACAGTGGCATGTACATGGTGGCAGAACTAAATAATCACATTTCACAAAACATATAAAATGGAATATTTTTGCCTTTTTTCTTGAGAAATCTGAGAGTTACTGAGACTCTGGTGCAGAGAAAGAATATTTGTAGAACTAGCTATGAAGTTTAACTGAAAAGCCACAGTTATTTTCCTCCTTATTAGGATTTTTTGCTTGTTAGATATCTAATACTTCAGTGCACTTAAGCGTCTCTTGAAAGTCCTCCTCAATGGTGATTGAATTTATAATTTCCATTAGTGCAACGTGAGTCTTACATCCACAAAACTGGCAGCGGACACTTGAATATTTATAGACTGCAGCAGCTCCAGATAAATTTAATATTCTGTATTTACATAGCACTGATCTAAAGGACCAACCCAACACTCCAAGAACAGGTGTGTAAGCACTAATTGAAGCCTGGGAGGAACAGGCACAGAGCCCATGGCAAGACCCTTGCTTTCCCTCGAAACTCACGTTCTAAGCTGGGCACCTGAGCAGCTCCAGTGAGAAAATAAATCAGATCAAAGGAACAAATTGCTCAGTGAGCAAAGTGACTTTGTGAGCCACTCTGATTCTTTGTTGGGAATGAATGGTTTAGGCTGCTCGAAGAATCTCTGTCAAAGACTATCATTCCTTCCTTGGTTAGGCAGGAGAAGCTCTTTGCACAAGACAAGTGCTTCTAACAAGCTCGAGGAAGTTTAACTGCCCAGGAGCCATTCATCAAGGCCAAGGCCTCATCAGAATTCCTGAGATCACAGAGCAGCCCAAAGAGGAGGCACCACCACAGCCCTGCAATTCTGCACTGAGCCTGCACAACTAAGTTGCACCCCTGAAAAATGTCAGCATAAATAGGAAAATGTGATTAGTCTTATCAGTATTTATAAGGCGCAATAATAAACCCTCCCATTTACCACCAAAAATAACTCCCTAATGTGCATTACAGGCTGTGGGGGTTTTCTTCTTTGTATTCTATCAGTATTCAGATGAACTGCCTCACTGGCAACATAATTTATGTTATTGTGGCTGCTACAGATAACCTTAGCTTCTGAGTAAGAATAGATGGTTACAAGCAAGAAATGCTGTGGTTACTGGAGTCAAATAGGAAAAAATAAAAGGCCTTGTTATACATGTGTCAGGAAATCTCACTTATCTTTTCAGATACAGATGGAGTACTATATATCACTGTGTATTTATCTACTCTTCTAAAAAAGTCCTTAAAGCTTGAAACGATTGCCATCCTTCACGGTTATTCTGAAAGCACGACTCTCACTGAGATTGCAGAGGATGAGACCAGCCTTTCCTTCCTCTACATCAGTTTAAAAAACTAGTAAATCACACATTTAACAAGTTTTATGTGCCAAGTAATGGCATTCAGTGTTAGGATCAAACACTTGAATTACATGCAAGAAAGCATTTAAAGATAGATGTGGATTCTGGTGTTGTGATTTATTTGTTTTTGCTTGTTTAGTTGAGTTTTTTAAGGGATTTTTGGCCTCATAATAAACTCACATAATGTTAACAAAGTCAATCCTTCCTAAAACTTATACACACATGAAAAGCTCAGGGTTTCAGGTTTTATCCAAACACACATTTCCAGGATTTTGATCACAGCTACCTATATTTGCAAGGTTTACTCTGCAACTGCTTTTCTTTTAGGGTTAGTAATTTCTGCCATATGGTTTCGTCAGTGCAGATGCTTGGTCTGAGCTGATAGTGGACCACAGAAAACCCAGGAAATCCACCAAGTTAGTAGGTAAAAAGAAGTCCAGAAATATGTTAGCAATGGCTACTAGGACCCTATGGGGAAAGATATTTACAATTGCCCAAGAAGACATTTAAGGGTAAAAAGGGTTACTGCCAAGAGCGCTGTTCAGTTTCACAGAAGACTTTCAAGATGCCCTTCCTTTTCTGGAGCCAAAAAAACTAGCAGGACAGCTGGAGTCTACCTTGAAGATGGAATTCGTCCTTGCCAGGCACTTATCATCATCAAGAAGAAGAAAGTTCTGCTTTGTGATCAAGCACAACATACATTCCCAAGGTAGGAAGAAAGTTTCCCTGACATTCACGTCCTTGGAGTCACTTCACAGCCTCTGGACAGAGAGACACAGCTCATGGTTCAACTGATTCCTTTCCTCACTGCATTTCTGGGCAGTTTCTCAGCACCCAGGTTTTGTTTTCATGGGTCAGTCCTGTAGGCATCTAGGACTGGAGCTATCTTCCAAGAAGCATTTAAAGGGCTTGTTTTACCAGACCACAGTACTCAGCACACAGAAATTTCCCAGAACTGTATCATCTCAGACATTCCGGTCTTAATACAAATTTGTATCTTTCTTTCACTTTATTGCCTTTCAGTTGCCCCTCCACATCCACAAAGAAGAAAAAAAAGATGGGGTGGAGAGTTTTGCATTTATTTTTAAATTCCTTGGCAGTCCCTCTCTGAATTAGTGAGCTCTTAGTTTTACTACTTGATCTACAGGCCCCTGTGATGCACTGGCACCTCCTCCTGCACCACACCAGCCCATTCAGCACTGACTAGTCTGCAAAAACCAAGACATTCTGTCTGCACAGCACTGTCATGGTTGTGACAGCATGTCTGTACACGCAGAGTGCAGGATAATCCACCTGAAAGCTTCTGCAGTGCTAAAAATAGCATTTTGTGGCTACATTGCTTCCAGCAGTATGACATCTCTCTTGCCTTCTGACTGTGTACCCATCTCACACATCCCGTGCATTAACCAGAACTTAGGGAATATTCATTGTTAAGTGGTGCTTCAGTGTGAAGAGTTCAGCAAACGTGCATTCAGCAAAGTGAAAAAAGAAAAAAAGAAAAAAAAGGCACACCAAAATACAAAAAAAAAAATCCCAACTCCACTATCTACCTGTAGTCTATATTTCCACCTGCGGGCCAGGAGATTTATTCCAAATATCTCTCATCCTCATTTTTCCCAATAGCTATGTTTTCCCAATCCCTATGCTGGTACCATGCCTGCTGCCCCAACACATGGAACACCAGGGTAAACCAACCTGCCCCCAGAGAAGCAGTGCCAAGAATCAGGAAGAAGGAGATAAATCCCACAAAGTAGATGCCCAGAGATTAATCACTGAACAACCACTAAGTTGTCAAGATTGTGGCCAGTTTTTCTGGAACTTGCCCAAGAAGGTAGATAGTTTCTGTTTGCCATCTTCCATTGATAGTAGGCCATATTTGATCCCAAATTCACATCTTTAATAAGTCTCTAAGGCCTTTAATTAGGCCCGGCATGATTTAGGGGAGACTATTAGAGGACAACAGCAGATTTGTATTTCTGTAGCATCACAGACTTTCAGTTAAACATCACCACCCTCAGTGTGAGCCACCACATGAAGGTGATGCATTATTACTATCCTCAGGTGGGTCACTGATTTGACTCCAGCTTCTCAGGCCAAATCAAAGCCGTTCTGCTGACCTGTCTTAATGTGTTCAATACACACCTATTAACTATCTATCCCTCTTCTGTAGGCATGGCATGTCAAAATCAATGCAAAATTTATACCTAACATTCACAACTATTTCATAATTTTTTTTAATTCCTAAGTACAAAATCAATGTTTGCAACAGGCCTATTGATTTGTGTTCATCAGTGTCGATGTTAGTCTCTTGCCAACCTGCATTTTTAATTGCCTTTGCTGACTTGCAGTGGATTTGGCTCCCCACAGTAACGACGAGGTTTAGTGTTAAGTACTGCAAAGCATAACTAAAGTAGCAGAGAGCAGGACTTGCCTGAGGCGTGCTTCAGTGCACTGGAATTACAAATTTGCAAAGAATAGGGTTTATACAGGTCCACTGAGATTATAAGGTTTACACAAAGAAACAGATACTGTAACTGTTGCTGAGGTTTTTGGGTTTTTTTTCCCCTCCTTTCTTCCCATTTGCCTTGACAGTAGAACTTGAACAGTAGAGAAGCAGAATACAAGCAATTTGTTTACATTTTCTTAAAACTGCCCAGAAACTGTCAGGGAAAAAAAACCTGTCACACCATTAATCCACAGCACCACACACCTCTAACGTGTGTGTAATCCATACAGAAGAACACAGAATCCACACAAAAGAAAGTTCTTCTGAACAACTACTCCTAAAATACATACTCAAAAAAATGGACAAGGATTTCCCCTCAGTTCCCTCATTGTAATGACAAGAGTAATTTCCGACCCGTGGCAGCAACTTCCAGGGACTCATCTCTCGGTGCCCATGGCAACCTACTGATGCAGCTACATAAACCTGTGTCTTCCCAGCTTCCTTTACCTGTCAGGTATGAGGCACGCAGGTGGATCACTCCCTTCTCCACCCACCACCTCTTTCACCGGAGGCTCAAGGCCACTTGCCTCCCCTTTGCTCCTGTGGCCACAGCGCTGAGACAGGGACAGCGGAGGAAAAGCACTGGGCCTTCAGCATTAGCAGGGCAGTACTCGCACACTGCTGCGTGCCCAAGCCAGTGCAGCCTGCTTTGACACTTGGGCATATTGGCTGGATTGGGGACTGACAACCTCAACTGGGATGTGTGCCTGGTCCTGCAAACTACTGCAAATTTACCCAGCCCCCGCTGGCTGCAGTGCAGCCACAGCTGTCCATCTTTACTCAGCATATCCTCCTGAGTAGATGCCAGCAGGTCTCCACCTCTTTCCTACTTAGACAAGGTTTTTAATAGCTTAGTGTGCTTTTAGGCCTTGGGAAAAACAGGCCTAGCTGGCAGCACAGAAATACATTAATAGTTCATGAACTGTTCTCTTAATGGCCTTTGGAAGTGCCTCCAGAGATGCTTCATTTCTGCCATGGTTCATACCCTGCTTACTTTCCATTACAGCCTCCTTTGATGTAGGTCCCTCCAGTCAGACAGAAGAATATAAATTAAGTCAATTGTGATACATTCACTATTAATACCATTAAACTATACAAATATAACCATTAGCCACATGCACTATTAGTATTAAGGCATGTCTACTCATGGGAACTACTATGGAGTGAGGGAGGTGTGAATTTGTAACTTTTTCCATACACAATTTTTGCCTTGAGTAAGGTCTCACTGTTACACAAGGCACATATCTGCAACAGGAAATTAAACAAAATCTCACCAGAGTGCTCAGTCTAGGTTAAAAGTGGGAACAGCACTATATTTGTCATACTGCTCTGCCAAAATCCAGGTTCTGTCACTCATCCTGATACAAAGAATGCGCAATTAACAATGCCAGTTACTGGAACAGCTCAGCAATGCTGCAGACCTGCAGAACATTTTTTGTTAGAGTTTAGGAAACTGATTTCCAACTAGTGCTACATGCAACAATCACTACTATTTTTACTGAACTGTAGACTACATTTTGGCAAATGTTACCTGTTAAGGTAAAAAAATCAAGATTGCACCTTTGTCACATGACATGAACAACAGAGAAAATAATGGTGCTCATTTCTACCTATTTTGGTCCCAAGACAAGTCACCTCCTAAATACTACACACTTAAAAAATTTCAGCCACACTCATAATAGTTTTTTAAACACAAAATCCTGCTAAACATTAATCACTTTAAACCTCTTTTACATGAAGAGAGTAATACACAGAGGTAGAAAGGATTTTCCATTCTTGCATTTAGAAGACTCAGAAGTGGAATTGTCTTGCATATAAAGCTCATTATCCTGGATCCCTCTGGGAAAAAGCGAGGAATATATTTGCATCGTGATCATGTTTCTGGCCTCGAAAATTTTTTTGCACTCTCCATTATTACTGGCATACTAAAGAAACCTGTTTTATTGCTGACAAGCCTTTTTCCAATAAAACTAGATCACCAACGCTAATTGTAATTACACACATTATGACAGCTTCTAAAAGCCTGGCAGGGAAAGCTCTCAGCGTCTCCCACCACTTCCTAAACCTCTGCAGAGCTACGGCAATTTGCATCAGCAGGGCATCTGCCGCTCGGAATTTCATTTCCTGAGCAGCACTGCTCCAGAGATGCTGGGTGACAGTCCGGCGCCATTAGCTGCTCCCAGAGCCAGTGGAGCTGCCCGACCTTCTGGGCTCCCTCCTTCCCATCAGCGCCCACAGACACGGCTTTGCTGGGTGCTTCTCCGCAGGAACTCCCGCTGCTGGCACGCAGCACCGACAAACGCAAGGCGGGTAGTTGAGACACAGCTGACCCAGCTCCTGGTGTCAGCCCACAAAGCAGTTTAGAGCCAAAAAAGCTCAGAAAGAATAACACAACATTAACGACGGTGACCCGTTTGTAGAGACAAGCTTTCAGAAAGAATGCTCTTAACTGAGGGCAAATCACTACCACCTACACATAGCAATTTCAGGTATATTAACTTCCTTGTTTTCCTCATCTCTCCCATCTGTTTCCTCTATTTTTGCATGCCCACATCACAAGTACGCGTTAATTTCTATTTGCCCATCTCCCCTTGCCATCTCCTCTACTTCCTTGCAGATCTGCCAGGGGCACTGAGTCTGCAGACACTCTCCTCTTCAATGGACAGACTCCAGAGGGAATTCAGAGTAAGAAAGGAAATTAATTAGGAGTTTCACTCATCCAGGAAGTGTTCAAATGTAGAGCAGCTGGAGGCAACTCACTGTTTTGACTGGGCTGTCAAAATGTGCGAATCACTGTACATGTTTATTCATTCTCTCCTTACCCTGCTTCTGTTCCACCCCACTAGGGATGCTGCACAAGAAATATTTGTTATTAATTTTTTTTAGGAAATTGTATCTTTCTCAAAAATTTCTGGACCAGCACTTTAACTACTACATCAAGTACTGCTTACAGATCTTAAGAGCAGTAATATCAGCAAGCTCCTTTCCTCTTTGTTCTTATGAAACCTGAAACACCAGTTTTGCGTATCATTTAACATGGCATTTTATTTATTAATCTTTGTACTCGGATAATTGATGCTGAGTTGCTGAAATAACAACATGTGGCAAAGATGTGTGGTAACTTTATTTATTCTGCTGCACCAGAGCATACTCCAAATGTGTAGCAGAACCCTCATGAACAGAAGGGGAGACAAAAGCTTCTCAAACCAGACTCCAACAGTCAGAGTTATGAGGTGTGTCTGCCAGTTTCCCATTCTGCTGTGCAAAGGCACGTAAGGGTATGAGCACCCATCCCAGTGCTCCCATGATGTGGTCAGAGACGGAATCAACAGCGGGAAGCGTGCAACCCTCTCCTACTCTCTGTCCCTCAACTCTAGCCTGCTCATCTGTGCTGTCCTGAAATCATGCTTTTGGATGTAATGTGAACCCTAGGACTGGACCAGAAGGTCACCAGCTCGAGAGGTTTTTTCCCCACCATCTATGCTGATTAATTGTAAAAGCACTGCCTCTCGTGCACTGTGCACGAGGCAGAGGGACAATGTGCTAGAAGAGCTGAGCTGTTCTGCCACTCTCAGCTTGGAGCTGGCCAGTGAACTCAAACAACAGATTATTAACTTGGGGAGCTCAGAGGCATGTGAGAGAGAGCTGAAAGCAAATTTATGAACATTATTTTAAATGATACTTGAAACTTAAGTGTTCTCTTGCAGCAGGTAACACTGTCAGCTCGGCCTGTAATGACTTGACTTGTTTCATTAATCGAACTGGTGATAAAACCAGTTGTCTCAGTTATACTAAATACCTTAGCAGTTAAGACCTAAAAACTGCCTTTCTGAGATCCACTGATCTACAAATGCACTGCGTAAAATCCTTAGTTTTTTTCACACCCTTTGGGCTCAGTCTGCATTAACCTTAATCTTGTGAATAAATCTTGCCCCTTTCCACTGCACTGAATGAGAGGGAGTGTGATTTTATCCTCTGGCCACTTGGCTTCATCAGCATGCCCTCCCCAGCAGGTCACTGCACACACAGGCTGGACATGCTACAGGGAACAGAGCAGCACACGAGCTGTGGCCCACATGGGAGCACTATTGTACAGCTGAGAAGTTACAAGTCTTAGATTCTGAATGTAAAGGACTTTGTCCTTTTAAAGAGCTAGGACAAAAACAGGAGAATGAAGATGACCATTTAATGGACGTAAATAAACTTTATCACCACAGCCTAAATGCTGCTGCAATCTCACAGAAGTGGGGTACTTTGGATGGATCATGATGGGAATGGACATCTGTTGTCAGGAATATTTTCTGAGTTTGCTGTGCCTGCTCAAGTTCCCCCTCTGTCTAGACGATTTCTGCAGAGACAGTGAGGTGAAGTCTTGTTCTGGACTGCAAAGCAAGAAATTTGGGTGTCAGTGCCTAGCCATACAACTGGAACTTGAGCATTCTTTGAGGAACTGACTGAAATACCTTTCGAAGCATGCAGGTAAGTTTCAAATGCAGGCAAAGTCAAGCTTCAAACAAACAGACAAATCCTGCCTAACACAAGGTTTGATAGAAGCATTCACTACCGTGTACATCTAGTGTAAATGAAGGAATTCCAGTTAAGAAAATACTTATCTCACAGAGTTTGAAGTCATGTCAACAGATGTCAGATACTGCTTAATTTGTCAAGCCTACTGCATCAGTTATCAAGGTCTCTCATTCAATTTAAAAAATCAAAGTTAACATAGTACTCTGTTTCCTTCTCTCACCATTGTGGTCCATGTGATTGCTGCTAACTGATATAAAACATGCACCTCATACCTTGCTCTCTCCCTGTCTGACTTTTTCTGATTTATACCCAGATTGGACGTGCACTGGACATGTCAGCAGCAATCAGTACAACAGCTGCCCTGACTGGGGACTCTAAACCTCAGCAGACATAAATGATGCATCCACAAGCACCGCATGTAATGCTTTGTATCTGAAATTTAAAATCTCATCTTTGCTTCCCAGTGTAATTCTCACATTCAATTAATCCTCGTTTAATATCCACACTATAACCAAGAAGATTCTTTGAATCCGCCTTCATCATTCGTTCTCAACTGGAATTAAAAAATAATTGCAATATATTTAAGAGACACTAGAGGGAAGCCAAGATGGCTCAACAACCCTCTCTCATAATAATGTCCCGACAATCCTCTCTAACAATACTGCTTGCAGTTCTAAACCCTCAGTTAAAACCAAACATCCTTAACACGGTGTAGAAAATACAGGTTATACATACTGTGTTTAAAGATGCCAAACAAATTATTAATTTACAGGATGGCTCTGCTGTTTCCTTTCCATTGGCACTCCGCATGCTGTGACGCTCCAGGCTGTTCCCTCTAGGTGCTCCCTTGGTGATGCCGAGAGCCTGGAACTTTCACAGTTGCAACACTTGACAGTAATCTCTTGAAGCATTCTGACAGTGTGATAACTTGCTAATATACACTGTAAATACAAGTGGTGAATATGTTGGTGTGTTTTCTTCCTTATTTACTGGTTGTTGCCAGTTGCTCCAGAAACTTCTACTGTAGACGTATCTTTTTCGGTATTTTTTCGATACCCATCACACTGATAAGCCTACCAGAATCTCCAGTTACACCTCCCTGTGTGTCCCTTCACCAGCACTACAAAAAGGACTCACTCACCCAGAGAGCAGAGGTAAGTCTGATGTAAATATGGTCTGAACAACTGGTTTATATTCCTGCTCTGAACTGCAGTGATTGGGCACAGGGCTTCTTCAGGACACATCAAAACCTCTGGTCACATGATTAACTTCTCCTTAAGTTCCCCTTTCCCCTCTCCCAACTTCTTACTCGGCCACACACATTTGTCCCCAAACAAGGAGCTGTTTACCTCTCTGTCACTGTCCCCAGCCCAGGCTGACTTCATATCCTCACTTGTTACTTTACAATAGGGGTGCCCTGGCCATCAGTTTTGTGAAACCAGTACTGCTTTATTTTGCCCATGGCATACTTCAGTTTCTCTTCCTGCTGTCTGTGTCTGTTTGGAAGTGACGCAAATCAGGGCTAACCATCCACACATTTACCTTAACATATCTGTTTATCTTCACTCCCCAGCAAAAGGGGTAACAAAACAAAAAAAACATTTGATATACAAAATAAGCTGATGGTAACACAATGCCAAAAATAGCTTATTATGTTAAGTGCAAGGGAGAAAAGCCTTTATATAAAGCTTGATTGCAACAACATTTCAATTTACCAGTTTAAATACAAGACTTGCATTAAAATATTTCTTCAGATACATCTCTTGCTCTACGGTGGTTTTTAAATTTATATACACATATCCAGTTGTAACACTTGACAGTAGTCTCATGAAGCATTCAAAGAGTATAACTTGGTAAGTACACACTGTAGATATGAGTGCTTAATGTATGTATGATTTCTTCCTTCAAGGGTTTGTAACATTTTGTTGAGTACTAGCCTCAGACAGGTGACCAGCCACCTGATACAGTATAATACCCCCAAGCCCTTCCTCAAGTCCCACAGTCTATGCTTCCAAAGCTCACTGGATCCAGATGGTGTTGCCTCTTTCTGGTCTGCGAGACTCCACTGTCAATTCTCCAAAAGTAGAGAAAAACTGCTCCATTTCCTTCTGCAGCATATCATTCCTCTTCTCTGCATCTTCCTTCGCCCGCTCTGCGTTACGCATTTTGATTTCTACCATTGTGAACTTCTTCCGCTCTTGATCCAGCTCTTCATGCAGGGCCATCATTTCTGTCTCCAGGGTGAGATTTCTCTGCTCCAGGCTGCACAAAGGAAATAAAAGCAGACAGCTCCTGAGCAGCACTCCTCACTCACTCAAGCAGAAATGCACACCACCAACAAATTCATACACGTCTTTTCATTTATAAAGTTTAGACAGAATTTCTAATGGACATATCTACAAACCATGGCTTCATCAATCAACTGTTCTCACAGGGCAAGCTCTTCGTTAGTTTGTTAAAAAAATACCTTTGTCTCTTTGCTAGCTTATTTATAAAATGCCTTTGAATAGCTAAAGATGCAGAAGCAAACAGCTCCATCTAATTCTCCAGGAGCAGGCCAACTATTCCCTTTACTTCTGGAAGTGCTGACACCCAGCTGCTGGTAGTTGCACTAGTGTCACCCACAAGGTCAGAATAGTGCCCTGAATGCCTCTGTTTCACTGCTAGTCTCCTTTCTTCATCTGATCTGCCTGCTGTATCTATTTGCCAATATGGACCTGCATATATCTGTAAATATGGGTGTCATGAAGTTCAGTGAAGTGAGTACAAGGTCCCACACCTGTGTCAATCCCAGGCACACCTACAGGCTGGGCAGAGAAGAGATTGAGAGCAGCCCTGCTGAGAAGGACTTGGGAGCGATGGTTGATGGAAAACTCAACATGAGCTGGCGATGTGTGCCCACAGCCCAGAGAGTCAACTTCGTCCTGGGCTGCATCCAAAGCAGGGTGTGGCCAGCAGGGTGAGGGAGGGGATTCTTCCCCTCTAGTGAGACCCCACCTGGAATACTGTGTCCAGCTCTGGTGCCCCCAGCGTAAGAAGGACATAGAACTGTTGGAGCAAGTCCAGAGGAGGCCATGAAGTTGATAAGGGGACTGAGGCCCTTCCCCTACAAAGACGGGTTGAAAAAGTTTGGGCTACTCTGCCTGGAGAAGAGAATCTTGTGTGGAGATCTCCTTGCAGCCTTCCAGTATCTGAAGGGGGCCTACAGGGAAGCCAGAGAGGGACTCTTTATCAGAAACTGTAGTGAGAGGACAAGGGGGAATGGCTTCAGACTGAAAGAGAGTAGGTTTAGATCAGATGGTTAGAAGAAATTCTTTATTGTGATGGTGGTGAGGCACTGCCATAGGTTGACCAGAGAGGTTGTGGATGACCCAGCCCTGGCAGTGTTCAAAGTCAGGCTGGATGGAGCTCTGAGCAACCTGGTCTAGTGGGAGGTGCTCCTGCCCATGGCACGGGGCTGGAACTGGATGATCTTTAAGGTCCATTCCAACCCAAACCATTCTATGGTTCTATGATGTTAGTGGTACTAAACACAGTCAGCACACACACTGAACCGTACATGAAGTGCTCTACCACACTGCACACTATGCTGAAAATAGTGATGCAGGTGAAAGACTGCAACACTCTGTGTGCTGCACTTTGACTGACAGCTGCTTTTGCCAGCAGCTCTCATGTTGTGACCTATGACTTGCAGTGCCAGAGGTACCAGTGCACAGAGCTGCTGTGTAATGGAGGTGAGAACAGAAAGACTTGAACAGAGGTGAGAACAGAAAGTCCTGAACAGCTTGACTGAAGAACCTTATTACAAAGAGAGCACATTCAGCTCTGCACTGCTGAGTGCACTAATTAACACTAAGCCCAGACTTTGAAGTTATTCACTGATCATTACAACCACCCACCCCAGCAACCCTGCTCTGTACGAGCAGAGTCTGCACTATCTGTAGACAAAGACATCTTTTAATAGGTCTGAGCTTTGAAGGAAAGGCTCAGCAGCAGAGCAAAGACAGGACCATAAGCAGAGGTAACTCCCAGATGCTGCACTTTTCCCAGATGCTGAATGAGGATTGGAAAGTAGTCCAGCAGTCTCCCCAATCCCAAAAACTGCAAGTGAATTATGACACAACATTGCTTTCACTGAAAGGTGACACTCACTTGCCTTTCTCTTGAGAAGAGGCATGAACTCATGAAAACATTGTGAGAGCCTACTGATTTTGTTTATTAGATTTTATACAGACACTCACAAGGTTCTGGCTTTACTTTTGACACCAACAGGACAGCATGTCACAACCACGGCAAACAATTGCTCTGAAAAAAACTCCTCTGAATCACTGAAGCAATGTCAACACTGAAAGATTGGAAGCACCTAGTGACCGACACAGTAGTGACTGCAGCTAGCGCAAGTCACAAGAGGGAAAACTTGGATTTATTCTGCAAAAGGCAGTCCGATGGTAGAGTGCCGAACCATCTTACCTTTTTATCCTTGTCTCATATTCTAGTTTTTGCTTGGCCATCTCTTGCTTCAAGCTGGACACCAGGCTGTGCAAAGCACTGTGGTTGTTGGTACTGTTGGGCACAAATGTTTCACTGTTATCACTGCTGCTGGTGGCTCGGCTGCTATGGCCCCCCACACTCCTCCTGTCACTTTTGTTCTCATAGTCACCCGGGTTAGAGATGTCTTCGTGTGGTGGCCCATCCAGCACAGAGTCTTCGAAGTTACCCGCATAGAAGTCCTGCTCAGGGCAGGTGGTGGTGGATGAGCGACAGGAGTTGGAGTGCTCCGGGAGGGATATCTCACACGAGGACGTGGACCAGGTGGCACTGTCCACACTCTGTTTGTCATCAGAGTTCACCATGGAGAACTGCTGGTGGACATTGTCATAGGTGGAAAGCCTGTTGTGCTGGCCTGACTCACCCACCGATGGCTCCTTCTGCTTGTTGTCCCTCAGAGTGACGTAGCCATTGGGCACCCAGCCCGGGCTCCGGCTGCCAAGGGTGTTGCTGTGCCCGTCCGTGCTGGAAACGCCCATCCGCACGCCTCCGTTCTGCACGCTGTGTGTCCCCATCTTGGTCACCGGCCCTTTCAGGGATGACGTTCTCCTGGTTTGCAGGGAGCAGTTTGGTAAGGTCTGGCTCTTCTCCGGGCCCTCCACAGAGCTGCTGAAGGACCCGTTGGTGACTATGCCACTACCTTTATTAAAAGCAGGATTTTTTTTCACCATGAGTGGCGGGCTCCTGGTGACATCTGGTTTCTGGATGCTGTTCCTGGGGCTATTTGTCTTGCTGCCTGGCAGAGCAGTTGGAGACTCGCAGTCCATGCTTCCCCTTTGGGGAGACTCGGGCGTGTCCCAAGAGCAGCGCCTCACTGCCGTCTCCTTGGTATTGTTGTTCTCTTTGTTCTGTAGCTGCCCTGCAGTGGTTTTCTTTGGGATTTCGTTGTTGTTGTTGTTGCACACCTCAGGTCCCATCTGAGGGTCTACATCCTTGGGAAACAGCTCTTCATGTTTGCTAATCATCACTGACATGAGCTGCTGGACTACTACTGTACCTGAAAGGAGACACCAAGCACGTGGTTGTGACTGGCCTGTTTTATTTAAGGCAGAAATACATTTTATCTATCAGATTCCACAAATACTTAGCAAACATTCGGCCTATACAAACATTGACATAACGCATCCATCTGTGTAACACCGTGAATGTTTAACATGGCTGAAGTGCCTCTTGGCTACAGGGCCACATCACCATTATCTCTTCCTTCCATCACACCAAGCCAGCAAGGCCTCACAGACCCCTAAAAACAACGGGAACATTTGCAAAGAAGCTGTTACCGTGACAGTAACTGCATCCCATGAAAACTGCAGGAGGAGATAATGAGTAGAACACGGTAACATCATTCTGAATGATGTCTTTCCACTCAATGTGGCAAATGTTTTAAAACCAAAGTCTCATTCTGGCACAGCGTTTATGTTTGGTAGTTTGACAGCAAATGGGCAGGCACGGGATTTGCGCTGCTGGAATAGACATTTTAGTCTTCTGAAGCAAAACAGTGCAGTAATGAGGCAGAATTAATTTAATGTGAATGCCTTTAACCACTCCAGGGTGAGACTATATGCAGCCAGACAACCATGCCACATTACAGCACACTGTGGAAGCAATGCAGGGCCACAGCCTGCTGCTTCCTGTAATAGATGGCCACCTTTCCTCTTAAAGAACAGCCCCTTGGTGTGCACACCACTTGACTGCACTGTAATTTACACACTAGCGTTTAGAACTGGACTTGGCATGATAAAGATGTGCAGCTCTCTTGCTAAGCAGACCCTCATTAAGGTTTATTAAGAATATTTCAGGAACAAGGTCAAGGTACTTATAATAACCACCTCATTTTTAAACTGCTAAAAAGCTTTCAGAGGCATGCTGTGCTCTTCTAATCAATAAACTCCCACTGTGCAAAATCGTTTCACATCAACTCCTGTGTAATACTCTGGATTTTATATCCCACCCTTTTAAAATACAAGTACCAAGAGTCAACATGGGTACTCAGCATCTTTTTTAGGTGTTCTCACTTGTTTGTTTGCTAAGGCAAAAGGATACCTTAGAACTAGGCAGTAGGAAAATTCACTTAGCTACTCTCATGGCACACTTAGCTGAGTTCCTTCTGAGAACGTTACCTGTTATGTGCAGAACTTTACTACAAACATTGCATTGTCCCCAGGCAAGTTTTATGACCTCATTTGACAGGAAAAAATATCCCACTGGTTGGAATTCTGAAGAAAATCTCTGTTGAATCAAACAAAACCAACTCCTCATCCCTATCACAAAGATATGGTTCCCCACAGCTGTATGTTTGATTTTGAATGATTGTGCAAGAAAAGCACTCTGCATCTTCCAAAAAGCAAAGAGCAATGATGAAGGGTGGCCATGATCACCAGTCACTGTGTTTGTTCGAAGCCCCTATACATTTAAGTATGTGTAGCCCAATTGCAAATCAGCACTGTCTTATGTCAAATCTTATAGTTATGCTTGAAAGACGTCACAAATCTGTTTAATCAAACCCGTTTCTCATTAGTTAAAAAAGTGTATGTAATTTCCTACAGAGAATGTGGTATCCATCCCATTTCCTATAGCAGTCACCATCATTTTAATTCTAGGGGCTGTTGATAAGCAGGCTGGAGAGTTGCTCAGACAGTATTCACAGATTTCATACATGATTTGGAAATGCCATGTTTATGTTCACAACAAGTCATTGTGGTAAGAATTAAAAGGGAGAAGGAGGAAACTAAAGACTTCAGAAAAACAAACTAACAAAGTGTACGGGGAATTGTATCTGGGAAGAGAAAAAGCATCATACTCACAGGAAAAGAGTAATTCAATACACTATCAAATAAACTATGAAAACTGCATTTTTTGACTTTTCAGTGCACAGTATGTACAGCCCTAATTTTTGAAAAAGTTGAGTAAATCCTACACATTAAACAAAACATGTTTGATGGCAGAAAAGGCATCATGTACTTCATGGAGAGTTCAAGTCACCAAGACTAAGACTAGAAGACATAGTCACGTCTTTTTAGCTATTTTTATCTTAATCACAGCAAAATGCTATAGCTGAACATGGCTGTAAGTGAGAGCATGCAGCTGGTAAATTGATTCCTGTTGTTCAGGAAGGCATGTAATATACAACTGCCTTGTAGGGGTTCTACATGGGTCACTGCAGCGTGAACCTGAGCTTTTCCTTGTCCTCAAGAACCACAGCTAAAATATTAACTGCACTCCAACTGCATGTGCTGAGTAAGAACATGCCATGTTTGCAGGAAGTTTTGAGAGAGAAGGTCCCTGTTCAGTGAAGTTGCCAGGGCAGAACAATCTCATGCAAAGTCTGTTTGCAGTGCTGCACATTTCAGTACCTTTCATAATAACCTGCAAGATTTAACCCAAAAGCTCATCAAGGTTGAAAATTTCTGTCTCTGTGTAACAGATAAATGGAACCAACTGCACATACTGCATGGACTACTATGTGCTGGTAATAAACCTAAAGACATTTCTTCTTTCCTCTTACAAGTTATGTACAATAAGCTCACCTTCCATGATAGTCAGAGGATCTTCCACTTTGGGGCGCAGGATGTTGGGGCCAAAAACTGTAGCCAGGTTTTGCACGCTCATTTTGTTTACACCTGAATATGACTGGACTTCATCAAGGAATCTGTGGGGAAGAAAGAGGTCCTTAAGGAACATGTAAGGAGGAAATGAAATTTAAAAAAAAAAGTCAAATAATATGATTGTTTCTTAACATAGTTTAAGTATTACATTCCAAATGCAAACAAAGCCAATAACTTCAGTTAGAAATGAGAAAAACAGGGTCCTATCAAGAGGACAGAATATATTCACTTCTACTTTCCTGCATGCCTCACCTGCTTATGAAAGAAAAGTCACAATCTTGATACAGCAAATTACTAATTAGCCATGCAGTAAACCTACAGTTTTAGTACCTTCACTTGAGTTCACCAGTCCTCCAAGTGTGAGTAATGTTTTCCCTTCAGGGCACATACACAGACAGGCCTGTCTGTCAGCTCACACTTAAAAATACCATTGTGATATTCTTGCAAGAGCACTTACCTACAGATGTATTTCAGCAGATTGTAATTGACAGCTGGCAGGCTCTTCACTTGCTTCACCAGTTCTTTCAGGCCCTTTAAGAGGTTTAAGGAAAAATAAAGAGTGAGTAGGCATAGTTTTTTACTATTTTATCAGAGATTTTTTAAAAGTGCCAGCAATTCCAATTACAAGACAACAACCCACTAAAACTGCAGCATTAAATACAGGTTATGATCAGGAACAGCTTGTAGAATCCATTTTGGAATTGCCTAACAAGGATTAGCTCTCGAAAAGAGTAAGAAAATAACTATCTTGGTTTCATCATGTCTTTCTCTTTTTTTGACGAGCAGCTCCATTTCTCCTGCTGATAACAAGGCTAAGCCTTGCAGGAACAGTTCTGGTTTGAACTACCTGGCATTTCCTACAAGAAACTACTTGGTTATTTTACCCAGTTTTGGTCCATACTAGATTCTCACTAATAAATGACTCCTGATTTAACAGCAAGAGTTGAACAGCAACCATCAAGACCCTTCCTTTTATAGATCACAGTCTAATCCAAGAAAATATAAGTCTCTTCCATGCAAAATGGAAGCTATTGGCTACAATAATGTTTACTTGAACCAGATTCAGTGACATGCAATAAATACAGCTAAGGTTATGCTACACATCTTTATTTAGACTTCCAAACGACCCAGGTGGCAACAATTTTCATACAAAACCTGCTTCAGTTAATAGATGCTAATTTAAATTAGGACAACCGCCAGCTTCTCTCCTCCTGAAAACTGGAACAGCCTTTTATTTCATCTTACTCGAGTTACCAACTCACCGTTTCTTCCTCCTTGCTGAGCATTTTGGCACAGGAAAGAAAATCTTCGTATTTTGCATACGGTACAACTGGTTCTGGGAGCTCCCTTAGGTACAGCTTAAGCAGTGAAGCCACCGTGTGCACATCTGTGTTGCTGTTGGGGTGGAATACAAGAAGTCATTAATGCGAATCAGCATGATACTGTGAGACTGACAGGCTAAAACCTGCCCCTTTTCCACTGTCACCCCACATTTTGCTCATCAGCAATACATACATTTACAAACCCTATCTGTAATCTGGTTTTTGTTGGATTTTTTTGTCCTGTAAAGAACTCAGGACACCCACAGGCAAATGTTTGTCAACTCTAGTGATTTATTACCATGAATAATTACACATAAGACTCTGTTTGCAGAGACAGGTATGGAGGAGATAGATCCTGGCTCTTGTTGACAAGTATCTCCCGTCAGAGATGCAAAATTCATCTTAAACTACGCTTTTCATTTTCACCTGAGCCAGAAACGAGGCATTACATTTACACAGTGGGGTTTATTCTCCTGCTAGAGATGGCCCCAGCTTCCAAAACATGCCCAGCATGTCTCAATTCCATTTTATCACCACGTCCTCTGTTCTCAGTACTCAGGAAACAGATTTTAACGGAAACCATATATACCAAGGGTGTTTAGTGGAAGTCTACCTATTGGAATTACAGCTCTTTCTCTGACATGCATCTTTTTCCTATGGGCTCCCACGAAATGATTACTGTGCCTTTTAGCTGTACTCTTACCCTGAGAATGTGGATATACTTTACACCCAGAACCACAAATCCCTGGGAAATGAGTTTTAGCTATATCCAGTACCAAGTAAGCTGAGGCACCAAACAGAAAATGTCTGAATGCTTGCAGAACAGGTAATATCACAGGGCCAACAGTCCAACACCTGATATGACATGTGCTTCCCATAACTGCATTTGCAGAAACTTCAGGTGTTTTTTGGATACAGCTAGTGGGAGCCTCAGCTGTTTATCAGGCACACTAAAAGTAAGAGCATGGGGAGAAGGATCAAAGTCTCAAGTTGAGAGTATGCAACCACATTTGCTTCAATATTTCTGTGGTGTGTAAAGTTACACTCTGTTAACTTAGGAGCACTTATCTGAAAGTAAGTAAGCAGAAATTAGATATAAGGCACAAGTTACCATGAAGAAATCTCTCTTGCATTATGTCTGGCTCCCTCTCTGCATTTAGCTACTCAGGTATTTATTCAAATCCTTACTGGAATGCTCTACATGCTTTCCCTGGTTCAGATAAAGAATTGTACTGCAAGCTGCTATCTTTCCCTCTGACTTCTGAAAAATCAAAAAGGCAGACACTAAATTTTTCTCATTTCATCTATAAGAAACAGAAAATGCACACACATGCCTACAATGTGCATTTTTATGTATTTTCTTTTGCTTTGAAGACTTCACACATGGAGTATTTTTTTAAACTCAGTGTCTCAAAGGGAACCATTGGTATTTGACGCACTTAAGCTTTGCTAGAGGTATGTTAATCATTATTTTGCAATAATCTGTTAAAACAGTAATGGCTTTTACCAAGTTAAATCTTAACAAGAATGGTGGGAACAACCTCAGAGTAATGTGGTATGGTATGTCAGAAGAAGAGAGATGGTAAAGCACTGTATATATTTAAATGCTCACCACCACTAAACTCCTCAAAATGGATGCGCAGAAAACATTTCTAATTCAAACATGAATAATTCCCAGCCCAAAGTCCAAAAAGCCTTTTCTAGAGAAACTCTAGGAAGCACTAATGCAAACCCACAATTTTCAAGAAAGTTCAAATTCTAATCTCTTGATTGCAACCCTCTGTTTTAGAGCGGCTTGAATTCAGAACAGTGGTTTTACCCCCCACCCCACTTACTGGATGCATATATAACAAATATGGGGAACTACTAGCATGCAACTAGGTACGATTTTACTCTTTGATGGGATTTCAATTCCTAACTCAGATTTGGCCTCTAACCTTTCTTTTCCACCTATTCCCAATTCAGCATTGACTGTCTTTCTGAAGATTTTATTATTACTGTTTTTGTTATTTAAACAAGGAAACTCCTCACACCTTGCTGAAGAACTTAACCACATCTTTGCAGAGTCTATTTGCATAAAACTGGAGAGGTCTTTCCAAAATACAAGAATCAAACAGGTTAAGTGAAGGAAATTACTGAAGAACAATTAGAAGTTGGCAAACAGGTCTCTCAGTAAGTGGGTTACACAGTAACACCTTCCTTCTTTGTACTGCCCGGATCATGCTTCATGTAGTACGTAAGAATAATTTTACACCAGCCCTTGGTGTAGAATACTTGTTCCTAGAGAGCACAGCAGCTGAAAGATAAAAAGGCTAAAGAAAGGGACAGAAGCCCTGAAAATGAATGAAATTTATAAACTTTCTTTTTTCAGTGTGAAGTACTGATAGATTATCACTGTGGGAGGTAAGCTGAGTGCCAAAAACTGCGGGTCTACCATGGAAGAACTGAGAGAGAAATGGAGAGGCAGGATGCTGAGGAGGAAGGAAACTCGAAGTACTGCTGTCAAATTAACTTCCAGAAGCACATGCTGTGTTTACAAGTATACAGAAAGGTGTTTGATAAAATGAGATTAGAAACCCAGGTCCCAATTAGTAGAGAGAGACAAATATAAAATATTTTAAAGTAATTTTTAAATTATTATTCTTTTCCAAGGCAATACCACAGACTGCCACGAGATGGTGGGGTCGCAAAGTAAGATCTTAGAGCATTTGTTATTTTTTCCCTTAACTGTACTGGACCACTTCTTAGGATATAGTCTATCTGTACAGAAACTATCATACAGATTTTGGCAGCACAAACAAAATAAACGCAGTCGGTATACACAGACATACTGCTTGCCAAGCTCTTAAGAACTAGATTTTTAAATTCTGCTTTATCAACATTTAGACAAAAGCTAGTAACTTTCTTCTTTGAGTGCAACTATGGCTATAAAATGTCGGTATTTTTATAAATAATGTAACTAAAAGACTGTCTCTCAGAATCCGAGATTTGTTTAGACCTTGCAATGTAGTATTATTTTTTTCATCTTTTGCTTTAAATTACAAGAGAAAATTTTAAAATGGCAGAATCCAGTTCTAATGCATCTGTATTTTGGGTGTTCCAGTCCACAAATACGACTAAGCACTTTTCAGCCACAGAGGACAGCTGTAGGTTTCAAAGAAATGCTGAACTGGAGCACTGGGAGCATTTATTTCCCTTTTTAGTCTACGGTGTTCCATCCACAGTCTAAGTCAAACAACAACATTTATATTTCTGCCTTGAGGATAATTGGTGTAGTTTTTAAAACGTGGATCTTTGCAGGCCTGTGGAGTCCTTTTACTCATGGACTTTTTCCAGTTACAACTGATCAGTTTAAGACAAGGCAGAACTTCCCCCTTCAGCACTGTCCTTGCTAACATTCCAGAATTATTACAGCTACGGAAATTGAATGATTATACCTATCTTCATATTTCTTTTGCTATCTGACTGTGTAATATCAAAGTATTTCATGATTACACATTCATAATTAATGTGATTAGAAGTATTCATTAAATTTTTATTAAAATACAGTATGTCAATTCTGGCAGAAAATCCTCTCTTATCTAAATTGGAACAACTCTCATTAACCGAGGCAGACTTTCTCCAAGTGCACAATTATGAGCTTGAAATGGGAATGACAAAGCACAAAGTGAGGAATTGAATGTAACATAAAAAGCATCAGCAATCTGAGAAACAGCTATTTCGGCATGTTGCGGTGGGAGGTCTGAGAAAGACGACTTACCTCACCGAAATCTTAATACTGCATTCATGGCGGCATTTCCAAAGGAGCATCCTCCCCCTCCACCACTGTTCGTGTACAGGCATGACAAATGAAAATGTGTCCCAGCCTCTCCTCAGTCATCAGACTGCCCATATTCAAAGCCCCATTCATCTGAACTTTGTCATTAATATCTCTCATGGCGTTGCTGTTTTGACAGCACTTTCCTTTGTGATACCACAGACACCGTGGAAGTGGCTGTCAGACCGATTACACTGCCTGGAGTTTTTCACTCTCTCTACCATAAACAATATCCCTGGAGCCCAGCAGGTCACCAGAAACCCAGGCCTAACCCTCGCACTCAGACCAGCAGACAGCGTGTTCAGAGAGCTGGAGCCAGCGCTTCAGAGCACTAAGCCAACAAGCCCCTCATAAACTCTGTGAGAGGAAGTATTAACAAGGCAAGGTCACATTACAAAAAGATTAATGCTGTGCCAAAAATAGCTCTAGATCATGATGGCACATAAACAGTTTGCATGAAGAACAAACAGTAGGGAACAACAAGCTGTGAGGCTATAATTCAATTTAGGAGTCCTAGTAATAAAACAAAGGAGAACATTACAGTTTGTGTACCAGTTTGACTGATTTTGAAGTCAGGCTTTGGTCCAGAAATTCAAAGGTCAGGTTAACTTAATGTCCTATGTGATTTTTCTTCCCCTATGTGGGTATCTTCAAAGCATTACTCTATATAATTTTCCTACATAATGTAGATCTAGTACAAGCAGTCTCGTGTCTCATCTAAGTACCAGATTAAATTTTGCCTACAACTTGTGAAATACATATGAAAGCATTTACCAGTCTGGCTCTAGTATAAGTTAACAACTGACCTCTATTCTTGTTTTTTGGTTTAGACAGAGAAATAAACCAAACCCATCCTGCTCCTTTGTCCTTGTGCTCACCATTTTTATAAAGCATGTCACCTTCCACAGTCCACAAGGAATACTGAAGATTGGCAGACTACTTCCAAGTTAGATATCCACTGCAGTAATTGTAACAGCAGCGAATTTATTCACGTTTATATAGACTTTAAAAACAGCAGTGAAGACAGCAATTTAGGACAAAGAAAAAGACAAACTCTATGGGGAAGGATGTTCAAAATTATTTCCAAAAATACAGATACCTAAAGAGAGAGACACAAGTGCTTTCAGGTAAGGTGGGCAGAGGTCTAAGAAACAGATGGGTTCCCTCTAGGAAAAAGATCTATAAGCTCCAGTGAATATGCTGGTAATTATTTTCTCTCTTGATAGATTGTTCAGAAAAACTGTTAAGTTTCTCCAAGATTTTTCAGGGATTGCAAGCACATGTAAAAACATGGAACCTCACAACAAATAAACTACCAGTTCTTGTTTACTGGAAGAGAAAGCCACGAATTTTGCAATCCAGATAAGAATGCTTGAAAAAACCACTCTCTCAGACCTTGCACATAGGAAGAAAATGTCATGCTTTGTTAAAGGTGACCATGCCTCTCTAAGAAATCATTGGTCACTGGCAAATGAAATACATAAGCTGCTTTGTTTTTTGTTTGTTTGTGGTTTTTTTTTTGTAATCAGAGCTGACAAACCAACCATTTCTGAAACTGAAATTCAAGCAAAGTAACTACAAATGTTCATTTACTGCCAATAACTAAAAGCACTCTGAGGACACCAAACCCAACTCAAAACACAACAGGACACCAACTAAACTGATTTAACGTCCCTTGCATCACACTAGATATATCTCCTAATGTGTATTTAATTGCTAGACTAGGTCTTTAAGTTGTGCCATATGCAGAGGTTATTTCTGTTGGCTGGTTAGAAAAAGGGCTGGAATTGGAAAGGACATGGAAGTGGGTCCAGAGGCATAGCTGATGAGCAGATTGAGAGAATCAGGGAAGAAAGTCTGGAACAGGCAGAAACAAACAGGAATTTTCAGAGGCCTCAGGCCATTTGTGTTTGGCAGGAACAAGCTTTCGAGTAAAGACTTCATTTCACATAAAAATGTGGAGTTTTAGGGATTACCACACTTTGCCAGTAGGAAAGCACATAAAGCCCCTTCTTTGTGGGAAACTATCTGCCTCTAAACAAATTCTTATGTACAGGCTTGGATCTGGAAAACAATGAACCATTTTTACAACCAGTGTTTTCTGCTTGCTGTCTGCACAGTGCCAATGCAGACTGCAGCCCCACTGAGACACGTCTCGTTTCCTGCATTCACCAAAATTTTAAAGCATTCTTTGCTTCCGGAGGAGAAAAAGAATTGTGCATGTGCTCCCGCCTCACCTCATCCTCGTCATTGTCTTATTTTGCTTCAACAACCGCAGTGATTAAATGCACAGGGACACAGCAGCTCTACATTCTGGATTATCTGGCTCCAGTGAGTAACAGTTACCATTTGCCAGCTATCACATACCACCAACGCAGGTACCTTTTCCTCAGCTGACTGCAATGGTGACCAGAGCAGTAGCATTTTGCTCCTTCTCCAGAGCAATTTATACACATAAGAGACTATATTAGGGATATTGTTTCGCTAAATATGCATTTATGTGCTTTCCTTCTGTCTTGTGCATGCACACAAATGCTGGCGGGTGAGCTATGCAACTTTTAAACTCTTCTGAACTACTGAACTATAGACATCAGTAATAGTTATGAAAACCCAAGCCACACACATCAATCACATTAATTTTTTTATTAATATCTGTTTCAGTGACATTTTAAATATTTTTTCTCCCTGAGCAATCTTATCTCACATGTCATCTGGTAGTAATTGTGACGAACAGCAGATGGAAAGAGGCAATATGAAAAGAGAAATCCAATTTTGTACCCCTCCTAGGTAAAAATTGGAGACCAAATCCTTATGCTATTTTCCTTATGCAGTGCCATATTCTCTGTGCTAATTTTACAGAACAAATGGTCATAATTCACTTTGTGTCATTACAAATGTATGATTTGTAAAGGAGATGAAGGACTTTATAAGTAAAACATAAGCCACACAAGAAGAGAGAAGCAAATACCCCAAGGGCAAAGCAAATGGATTCCCTGGAGGGGGCAATTTTACACAGAGGTGGAGCTGTACTGGAAATACCAAGGATACTTCAAATAGTAGCAAGCATGAGTGATTGCCTAATTGCTCTGCTAGTTCCTTTAAGCAAATTTCACAATATGTGCAGATACATTCAGAGGGAGTGAGGTATTTATTGATTTTTGTTTCTAAACTGACACATAATTTTGAGGTGCTGTGTTTTATTTCACACAGAAGGCCTCAGCAGTTTTCAGCTTTAGTAGCTGCACCTTGCCTTTCCAATACAGCAAGAAATGATGATGTTCCAGTTTTTATAAGAGGGGGCCTGGGGTGCTGGATGTTTCACATCAGACAGGGTTTTCTCAGTCTCTGAGTTTGAAAGATTTTAAACACTTGTTCCATTCTCATACACAATTTTCAGCAACATCTTATTCCAACGATAAGATCAAGATCAAAATTAATAAGTGAAGGTTTTTTGTACTGCTTTTTTATAACTGACTTCAGTATTGAAACACCCAGCTGCTAACTCACATGAGAACAACCATTTCTCAGATATGTTTTTTACGTTTCAAAATATGGCTGCATTTTCTTTTGAACAAAGCTATTCCACTTCTTGTTTCTCATTTGCTTTATTTTCTCTGCCTGTGCTTCCTCCGTGGTCTTCTCTCCCAAAGGGGTGCAGACAGGAAGGCAAGAGGGGAGAAAGGGCAGGGTCTCCACAGAACCGTGGATAGCAGCTGAACTCTGGGCCGCAGAGCAGATCTATGCCTCTGAACTCCATCTCCCAACACCTGTATGGTGATTTAAGGCGTGCAACCATCTTAAAACAGAGACGACATTTTAAAAGGAGTACTAACCATGGGTGTACAATCTTACCTTTGGTTTTGCTTTTGATTCTGTGTTACATATTTTACAGAATCGGTTATGAGGGCATAAAAAGAAGAGTAATTATTTAATAGCAATTTAGCACACAAAAATATACACAAGCTTGCACATATATTTCAAAGCATCTTCACATGTTCTAAAGTCTTTGTCTGACTTATGTGCACTTGCACATGGAAAAAACCTGAGTATGAAAAACGACAAACTCCTCCAACATCAGCTCTTTGTGTTAGTTCCAACACTGATGACAGCAGCCAGTCCTTCTCCCAGGCAGAGCCAGTGACCCAGCACCGCTACGGAAGTGTGACCTGTATTCCATTGTGTTCTGTGCCCCAGGAACAAAAATGTCAGCTCTGCTGTAACTGCAAAAATCTCTATTATTATTCATGCATGAGAACCAGCAAAATGTAAATTAATAGGAAGAACCGGGGTAGATTTTGCACGACGGGACTTTTGGCTAATAATAGCATGTAATTACAGATTAAACACCATGGATATGGAGGTTCACAAGAAAAAGTAAGCATGGATGCCTAAGGTATGTGGTTTTTTCTTTCTCTACAGCACTTTTCATATTGTGGCCACTTTCCAAGAGCTCAGCTTGCTGAATAGGCTGCATCAAACCCAGGGCCCACGCTGCTGTTCAGCACAATGGAAAGTTACCCCAAACCAAGGTCATCCCACACATACTCTATAAACACTGTGAAATGAACTTCAGCTCAAGAGCTTACAAATGGAGCAACAGGTTGGAGGAAAAAAGCAGATGCCCAGTGGAAGCGATGCAGAGATCAGAGCAGAGTTTATGCCTGCTTGACTTCTGGACCACTGCTACACCTAAATCACACCTCTCCAAACTCAAATGTGAAAAAGTAAACAGCAAAAGTACCCTGTGCAAGACATGAGGACGTACAAGGTCAGTCTTCCATAAATTCTCAGCTTCAGAAGCAGAACTGCAGGACCAGCGATTTATAGGCAGCTCCTGCTGATGTCTCTAATTGCTAGAGTAGAAATTACGTGCATTCTTCACAGCAGTAGCATGCAAAAATCTCTTCTCCTTTTCATCTGCTAAAGCTCAGCCAGCATACCTGTTCATGGGGCTCATTAGTCTGTGCCACAGATGTTGCTAGATAACCTTGAAAAAAAATTAGTGTGGCTGAGCCCTGGTCTCATTTGTTTGGAGTAGCTAGAACTTGTGCACTTCCTTCAAGCTGCACCTCTCAGTGGGGTGTTCAGTACATCATCTTCCCACAGTTCAGGGTGGCTTGTTTTCTTAAGCATTTCCTCCACAATTATTTGGTTGACAGGCACAGAAAAAATAACCTTTTGTTTCTGCCATTTTCCTACTCTTTGGTAGAGACAGACAAGATCAGTAATATTTATCATAATGTCCAAGTAATAAAAGCGTACCCAGTAGATGCTTCTTTACCATTTTTAAATATGCTGCACGGTATTTGAACAGTGAGTGAGCATGCCATAAACATTTATCAGCTAACACTGTCACTTCCCATAGTCCTCTGGCTCCATAAAGCCATTTACTCATCAATTATCCTAACTCACCTTCAAACGAGAAACTCATAAACCTCACAGGAAGACAAGTCACTTTTCTTTTCCAGAGCATTGTAAATTCTTAACTTTTCTTTTAAAGTGAGGGTCAGGCCTGAGGAAACTGTTGGAGATGAAAGAGCATTACAGGTGTCTGCCTTCTGTGCATCTCATGCACAAACCTTCAAGCTTAATGAATCTGCTCCCTTCACAGGAACGAGGAATGGAGGCACCCAAATGATTTCCAGCAATCAGGTTTGAATTATGGCATGTTTTTTGCACTAAAAGATCAAGCCACACTTTCCTTCCTGTTACTTGGATTGCTGTCAGACAAAGGTCTCACATAATAAATGCAATCTGCCTCTTCCTCTTAATTCCCATTGGGCCCACAATTGCAGTGAAGCATCCTGATGCCACTGTGGGGGTGTGTTATGGATGTCACTTGGGGCACACGCTGAGGAAAATCACTGTTCAGCAGTCTCTTGAACTGGAGTTTCATTACCATCATACTAATTCTGGTCCAAGTTAAAACGTCTATGTAGCACTCATAATCCACTAGTTCTGTTTCTCTGATTGTACACTCTAAATATATGACTACTGCTGAAAATGCTTACAGGAAGAGAGTACAAAAATTAAGGAGACTACAATTACTTGCAGGAGGATAAAGTCATACCCAGCTGTGTGAACAGGACTAGGTCTTCCTTGGCCCAGAAACTCTCATTAACTTTGGAAAACTGCATAAATATTGGAATACAAATCAGACCTGGACCCTCAGGACCACATAGGTTTGTTTGTATGGTCAGAGTGACTTTCATTGTAAGACTAAAGGCCCAAAATTATAAAGGAATACATGAAAGTATACTTCCCTTCCAGTCAGTTTTATAGATAACAGAACACATTGAGATTGGTGATAACAGAAATTCTTCCTTTGTGGAACTGACTAAATGCCAGCATCACCACTGCATTTCAAATTATATTAGGATCAAGGCAATCCAGATATTTCTGATTAAGCCAAAACATTAGCAATACCTCTCTTAACCAACTTTTCACAAAAGGAAATTCTCCAGAAACGCTTTGAAATCAGACATCAAAGTCAGAACAAAAAAGAAGACATTTCAGAGCGGTAATAGGAAACACACAGAGAAACCTACAAAAACATGTCATTCTATCTGTTGCTGCCATGTGTTTTACAGCAGTGCGGGTCAGCCAGCCCAGCACACCGTGTCCTGCCTCGGCTCCAGGGAGTGGGGAACAGCTGGCGGGTTTTACCTGTCAAAAGAAGGCTTCTCTCCACAGTCAAACGCATCCTGTAGCTCCTTGACGAGATTAGCCTGCCCGGGCAGTCGGAAAAGGCCTTCTTCCTTCAGCCCCCGCTGTCGGATAAAGTCCACGCACTGCTCCACCAGCATGGGAGCCAGGCGGTTCCCGTAGCGCTTCTCATACCGGACAGTGTCTTCCAGCTTCTGCCCAAAAATACCTGCACCAAAAAGAGAGCTCTGACTCAGCTGAGCATCATAAACATATCTCAGGAGCCCACACCTTCTGATACAATCCACGCAATCTGCGGGTCATTTGAATGCCTGGGCAATTAACCTACTGCTTTCTTAAAAATAAAATGCTTAATTGCACCATTGACACTCTTTTGGGATTACAGTGATGACATCTTTTACAACAATGCTCAAACACGTGATTTAAAATAAAACATTAAATTATTTGCAACACCACAGGCACAGAAAACACAGATATAACACAAACAGGATTTTCTGTCACAAAACTTCTGATTCAAAAGTGATGCGTATCCTTTTTTGGTTAATGCCTAATTATTAACTACTTCCTGTATCAGTTCCAAAGACATATAAACATTATCTGTACACATGGAGGAAAAAATATTTATAAAAATAACTCAGCATTTTGTCTCTACTATATGAAATTATTCTTTTGTTCTCCAAACAGACAATGATAAATCCATAATGTATTACCAATTACATTATCACCATCTGCTTTAGCAATAATAAATTTTGCGTATGAAAAGAAGTTCCTGACATGAAAGGTGAAATATGTCAGATGAACTGCAGAAAACTTGAATTCGTCCTTAAGCTTAGAAGAAAATGGAGGTTTTTTGACAGAATTAACGTCAACCCTGATCTGAGGGTATCATTGCTACCACTGGAACGACAGCTACTCTTTGTAGCTTATTTTGCCTCTCCTTTCAACATGCAGAGCAGCACAATAATGTTCAAGGCATGTCATCTGTGCTGGAAGCTCTCTCTTGAGACTACCACTTGCTGAACAGTACTAGGGCTGAAGCAAGGCAATTCCATTTCTATATATAGCAAGACAATGAATAGTTCTAAGGCAGTCACGATCAGAAATTCAAGACCAAATGACTACTTCACTTTTGTAATGACGTACACTGTAAAGTTTAAAAAAAAAAAAAGGCAGTAAATTTTGCCCTTCACTAAGCACACTGTTTCTGCTGGTTTAAAAATATAAAATATTCAACAAGAAAAACAGAGTTGGCTTGGTTTGCTTTTTCTAAAAAAAGCCCCAAATTGAGCTAGACAGCTTTTTATTTTGACCTAAAAACTTAATTCACCCATAGATTACAATTCAGATTGAAGCATCCATCCGGGTAACCTTTAATGTGCACATTTTTCCTTTAACAGAAAGGTAACTTACGCCTCAGTTGTAGGCAGGACAGCTGCCTTGCAAATGCTCAAGGATGTAGAGTAAGTCTCAACCATATTGAAGGTCTGGGGTTTTTACTTAAAAGCAATTATTTTTACTGCAGCAGAGGAAATAACTGGCGAGAGTAACTGATGTCCTGCTAAGACATCCAGAGAGTCTCTGAGATGCAGAGCAGTGTATTTTGTGATTTCCATGGTACCCACACTTGGGGATGCCAAAACCAGCAGTAGGTAAGGGGAATGAACACCACACAGTCACTCTTTATTAGCTCTCTTTTTCATGTTGTACAAAACCAAAAGCCCAAGAATTAGCAGTTAAAGAAAAAATTTTTGAAATTTCAGAATGCGCCAAGCTTAGAAGAATACGGACTGATGTAGCATCCACAAAGCTCGGGGCCTTCAGGCTGGCAAAGGAGTTAAGTATGCCAAGTATGTTTTCTTAATTCTTGCATACTTTCCTAACCTCCTACGAACTGACTATGGGGATGGGAGGAGCATTAATTGAATTTGAGTTTCCTGTTTTTGTCCAAGTTAAGAGATGCAGCTGGTCAACACAAAGAAAATCCTCAAGTCCTTCCATTTTCTGTACTCTCCTTCTCAAAGCAGTGGAATTAAGGAGGCAGGTCCACTTAAAGTCAGTTAAGGAACCTATGTGATTATGGGAGTCTGAGGATTTCAAAGTTGTTAATATACAAGAAGGCTGCAGGTCAGTGCCCTCCAGTCTGTCCCTTCTCCCAGCTGAACAAGCCCCATTTTCTCTGCCTCTCCTCAAAGGCCATGCGTTCTAGCTCCTCAACCCCTTAGTGATCCTTTGCTCAACTCCCTTTAATATTATCTCCACCTCCTGGTTTTGGTGGGGTTTTGTTTTGTTCATTAAAGGATATAATATTTGGAATATGGTCTAAAAAATGTTAAGCAGAGGACGTTAATCACTTTCCTCCTTCTGCTAGCTCTGCTCCTGATGATACTGCCCAGACTGCTGTCAAGTCTTCCTTGCTGCCAGGTCCACTGCTGGCTCGTGTCCAGCTCACTGTCCCCCAGGGCACCCAGGTCCCTTCCCCAGAGCTGTTTCCCTTATTCCTTCTTAGGTGCAGGACTTGGCCATCCTACTCCAGTTTGCCCTACAAACATACAGACTCAGCCTCCTTGAAAGAACCCATGAGATCTCCTCATTTCAAACACAAGGCTTTTTGCCTCGTTTCAAACAAAATACAATAGGATATTCCAATTATACAATTACAATGTACGTATAATTACAATTCACGCCCACCGACAGTACAATTAGGAGGAATAAGCTTTCTCCTACTGGCTATACCTTCTTCTCACCAACAAACTTTCTTTAATCAGTAATGTGCATATTGCAGCTTACATTTGCAGGAGAGAGTAAATTCTTAGACCTACCACAGTGCTTTGAAACTCCTATTAGTAATGACACTGCAGTCACAACATATCACTTTCTATTAATACATTTTCTGGGTGCTGCCTTTTTTTAGTTCATTTTAAAACTGGTTTACAAAGCATATCTAATAGATAATGAATAAAATCAGAATGAGGGCATTTTGTGCAGTAGGAACAAAAAAATCTTCCTATATTATTATAAATTGCTGAGGCACCACAACACAAAATATACTGAAAACAGGTGGGAACCATAAAACACTAAGATATCTGTAACTGGAATTAAACACTATTTTCAATTTGTTTGGCATTGGCATTAATCTCAGGCAGGCTTGGGTTGGTATCAAGGTGTAGGCTGAATTTCTGCAAAGGAAGCACTTCCTGGACCACCTAACAAATGTAGAACATTGCACCAGACAGCACTTGGCCATGAAATGAATCAGTCATGATAAGCCTGCACAAATATTGACTTGAAGTTACAGACTTGCTGATGCCTTATGGCAAAGGTACTCTGTTGCCAGGGGCAGAAGGGGCAGAAACATGAAAACTCTGCCACCACATCATGTTGCCATAGCTTTTACCTGGCTCACCGTCCTTCTGCTGTTTCCTGGGTACGGTGCACCTTCTTCCACTGCCCTTTTCTATTGCTTTTATCCCCTCTCATGCCACAACTAACTCCTACAGAGATAATGCAGATGGATCAGTCTACAAGCATTAAGAGGTTGACTATTTGGAAGCAAAGGCATTCCTGTGAAGAACTGCAGTTCCGTAATGTTTAGCAGAGAAAATTATGAACACTATCAGCTATAATTGGTAACTACTTGCACCTTCTTTACAAAGAAGAAAGGAAAAGACAGTCCAGGTTATGGACACTAGAACATAACCAAAATCACTGAGATAATCTCAAATGCTGTTTCTCAAGAGTAAATTTCCACTACAGTAACTAAACAAGAACATCTCTTTTGGAGAAGGAAGTAAAAGACTGCCCTCATAACTCATGTTGTAATCCAAACTCAAGTGGCTCCTTCTAAATGTCAGTGTCTCCGAAATCCAAACATGCACAGATGCACAAGACCTAACCTGTGGCTTGGTTTATCCTTGGGAATAAGGGAATAAGAGGAGAAACAAATAAATCAACAAGAAACCATGAGATTCAGAATAGCATTGGCTTGGCTTCCCCAGAGCTGGTGGAAAGCGGGGAAATGCACAGGATCCAGTTCTGACCAGTCATTAGATGTAATCAGCAGAACTGCTTTTTCAGAGAGCCCTTGCAGGTCTGTAAAGCTATATCCAATTAAGCCAAGATCACGCATAACATCAAAGAGGAAAATCACATGCTAGTAAAGGGCATGCTGAGCAGTTATTCATTAACTAGAACATTCCCGTCGCAGAAGTTTTGTAAACGCTTTGAAAAACTGGATTTCCAAGCTTAACAGATACCCAGAAACCTTATGAAAAACACCACAGTGCTATATGCAAATTCTGCATATGTCTTCTCAAGAGCCGTGGAAGCACTGTGGTTATTTTTCATGGTACATAGTCACAGAGTATGGCTTTAAAATCTAAGAATGCTATCAGTCAATGATTTCCTCAGCTAACTGAACACAGGCAGGGGTCACATCTAAAGTCTATGGACTTCTGATTCAGGAGGGAAAAAGGAGAAAAATCTAGTTGGCCATTCTGCCACCTTGCTCCATAAGGAATGGCCTGAAATAAGGAATACCTCAAAAAAGTCCACTTGCCACTCTAGATCTACCACAGCACATGCACTCAGTGAGCCAGGTTTCAGACAGCAAGAGGCACGGAGGGCTGATGTTTTCACAGATGGCCTACACCTGCACATGTGCTCTTCTAAGGTGCAGCAAAAGATCCTGGTGCTTCCAAAACAAGTTGTGGTTTCATGGGCTGCACTGATCAGAAAGGGTCAGTTAAGGTCAAAGGAACAGATCTCAGCTTAGCATCTGGATGGGAATTTTAAGCAGCTCTCAATTCTTCACCAGTAATTCATTGACAGAAAATAACAGATGAGATGAATGGCTTTCAACAGCAGGGCTGGGAACAAAGGTCCTGGAATAACACAAAAAAGTGGCTGTCATAGCCACATAACACCTAATAAGGAGTTTTTAATTATTATTTCCCATCAGCTTTCTGCTCAGATGTTCCCCAGCAGTAAGTGCTGTTTTGAATGGATCAAAGACAGGGAATATTTTCTTCTTCTCTATAGAATTTTGTAATGTACAGGAGAGGAAAAACTCCACCAAAACCAGTAGTAGCAGAATTTTGTTCCTGCCTGAATCATTTTCTTCTCTTCAAGCCTTCTCCCAACCCCACAGTTCGTGTGATGATGGCAGTAGAGAAGACAAGATGAGCTCCCACCTTGGAGTTTTGAACATTTGCACACCTCAATAACCTGCTTAGGAAAAACAACCCTGAAATAAGAGCACAGCTAGATACAGGAAAGGAGACAATCTTGAAAACATCACCAGGAACTTGTCACAGTTGATCAGGTCAGAGCCTGCACTACTTCTCTGGCCACAGACAATGCCACCTCCTTCTCCACAACTCTGCCCACCCAAATTCACAACATTATTGAATGTTCTCACCACTGCATGTCTCCCTCAGATACTGCTTTCTCCACCGACCCTCCATGTTTTCTATGGAGGTTCCTGTGGTGGTACTTAAACAGAGAGCATCTTCGCCAAGATGGAGTTTAAAGAAGTTTGGCTCTGTCTCTGTTCAGATGCTGCCCTCTGAGCTTTGACTTCTCCTATGACATGACCCCTGCAAACAAGTCTGGCATCCAATTTTTTGGTGCCAATCACAATGGAACTTTGATCTGGATTTCCAGGAAGGGTTCTATACCTGGTATTACTGGTGAAGATACCAATGTCATGGTTCCCATGTAGTTCTTCCCATGACTAGCCAATGGTTTTCCCTGCTAATTTTATTTTCTGCATCATGTTTTCCACGTTAACTTATTTTCTGCATCGCACAGCTTAGAACTAACTGACCTGCTTTATGCAAGTACGGATTAGGTTTGCAGAAGGCTAGTTTTGCCCGTTTTTTATACTTACATATACAATCTGCAAATGAAATTACAATAATTCAGTAAACCAATTAGCAAGACAAGTGTAGTTAGCCTAATGTGCCAGTGCTACCATAGTAAGGGCTTGACTGAGTCCAGTTAATGTTCATCTTTCTGTTGACTTCAGTGGGACATGGACCAAGTTAAATATATGCCCCAGCATTCTGCAGCTCTGATCTAGGGGCTTTGACAGAAAATGTATATAAGAAAGCAACTGAAACAAATTTTACATAGAGGACAGCAAATCAACAGCATCGCCTCCATCACCTTCTCCTCTGCCCCAAGCACTGCTGCTTTCCTGGGAGTTTTAGACATGGAGAGTTTCTGTATGAGAAGATATGGGGGAAGAATCAACAGCTGAAGCTCTTCTTGGAGCAGCTAAGGCTGTACCCAGGCACAAAGGCAGCTGTCTGCAAAATTATCAGTTAATCCTTTATTCAACTTCCAAACATTTCTCAAATAGTTAAGGGTATAAATGGGGCACAGGCAGCTCTAATTCACACCAACACCTTGAAATGCAATACACATGCACATCCTCCTGGCCAGCCTGGTGCAGGACTGAACTCCAGCAACCAAGGGAGGGGGGTGCAGGGGGCAAACAGCTCCCAGTGCTACCTCAGCTGCAGGTGATAGCTGATCTCTGCAGCAGTTCTGCAGTGAGCCCCTCACTGGCTGTGATCTTTCATTCCAAGACATCGCCCCTGACTGCCTGCTCGCCAACCCTCGAAAGCAATGATGTCACTACATCACTGCTGATGAGGCTTGGGAGCAAAGAGCTGCCTGGTCTTGTAAAAGGGCAAGTGGCAGCAGGGAGGAACAGCTGAGGAAGGAGCAGGAGAAGAAGGTGATAGAATTTGCATAAGCCCTGTGTAAAATAATTTCTTCCATTTCAGAAAAACATGACAATTCAGCCCTTTCACTTGGATTTCTCACTCCAGCAGAGCTTTTAAAACAGCACTAATACGCTCTTCTTTCCCCACACAAAGTTTTTATCCTTGTCATGGCAACAGTTTCTCCACACCCATCCCAAGTGCCATAGCACCTTACCATCACTCATCATATCTCTGTCTCAGACATGTGTTTCCCTTCTAGTGCTTTCAGCTGACATACTACAACATCCAGCCTCCTCTTTGCCCTCTTTCCCCGAGTACTGCCACGCTCTGCTTCAACAGGAGTATGTGCAATGAAAAACAAAAGCGGCTAAAAACCTCTCTACGCAGCAGGTGAAAAGGCAAATGCAGGCTGCAGGGCAGCACGATAAAGTGGCAATGCAGCACTTGCACCAGGACAGTGCACTGTAGAGCTACACTTCAATCCATCAGAAACCTCTGAAACCAAGGACTCAGGCTTCTGCACAGATGAACATTTATCACCTTGCTTTGCTCTCTCTCTTCTCCCTCCCTCCTCCCACACAGACAAAATACAAATATAAACTCTTTCTCCTGATGTTCTGCCAAACAGGCAACTCAGAGCATCACAAGTCTGATTCCCCCAGTGTTCTCACTCAATTCTGCTCAGAAGCACTGCAATAATCTTGTCTCATTCCACCTCATTCCTGCGTTCATGGGCTATTATGTAGAGGAGACAGTATCCACTGGCCAGCTACAAACAAATGAACAAAGGAGTAAATAAATCATTCGTGGAATGTTGGCATCTGCAGCGTTTAATGCCTTTTGTTTCGGTGCTCTCATCTGCCCCTGCACACAGAGCCCCCTTGACTTCTCAGAAGCCATGGCTTCCCCAGCAAAGCAGAACACAGCGACAGAACAGACCTACCTTTGCGGAAACTAAAACACCGCTTAATTCTCCTGTAAGTAGTTTTAGGAATGAAGGGAGCTGCTGCTAAGGCACCCGGGCTGCGGACTCCAGCACTTCTGTCTTCAGGCATCATACAGGCCAGAGCCCCCACGTCCCTCCAAAGCTCTCCTCTACCAGCAGCATCCAGACGGAACACCACAATTGTTCATCGTTTACTGACTGCTGAGGAGTTTTTATAATAGTGTATTTTCCTCTGGAGCTAGGAGATTTGTGGTCTTCTAGATCTTGGGTAGGGCTTCAAACGATTTTGGTGTTCTCTTGCCTGCTTCAGTTTTGCTTTGGGGAACAATTTCTTTCCATCTATTTCCTTTCGTTTCTTTTATTTCCTGCAGTGAGACAACTGCTTATTATGCAATGTCACAACAAAAGAGTTTCAGCAAAAAGATGTATCTTCCATTCAAACAGAAGTGCCTGCACAGATGGAGGGGGAGAAAGACCTCTTCCTCCCAGCTGGAACAGGAGGCTGAGTGGCAGAGACTCTAATTCCACAGCAAAAGCTCAGCACTGTGCAGTGTGCAAGGGGAAAGAGAAGAACAATACCAAAAACGCCACGGAAGAATCCTTCAGGATACAACACTCCTCGCTGGCACCCTTTATTTCTGCAACCAAGAAGCAAAAATAACAGTCCCTTTGCCCGAAAACCTCTTTGTCCATACCAGATTCCTCTCCAAAGTCCTTTTACACAGCCAGCTCCTCGTGTGATGCTCTCATGGGCTTCTCGCTTGTTTTATTGCCTTCCGACTACCACGAGCTCTCCCGGGAGAGGCGCGTCAGATGCGGCAGCGGCGCATCCTTGCTGGCAGGATCCCGGGAGCTGCTGAGGAATCCGTGCCTGCAGCGGGGGATGCTCTGGCGGCTGGCTCACCGCCGGCCGCACGGCGGGCGCTGGCAGCGGGGCTGCGCTGCTCGCCGCCTGCGTGCAGCAGGTGCGGGGAGGACGCGGCGCAGCAGCCGCAGCGCGGGTTTGTGTCTCCTCGGGTGACTTTGAGTTGACTTCAGGCGCCTGTCATGTGCGGCGGCTGGGAAAGCGAGCAGGCTGTGCCTGGCTCCTGCAGGAGGTGCCAGACCTTACACTACTACCCCTGCTAAAACGCTCATGCTCCTTCTTCTCACCGCCTCCCTCCCCCCTTAGTTGCAGGCTCTGTAAAAAATTGCCTTTTTAATCTAATCGGGAAGGGAATTTCATGTGCAAACAGGCATTACATGCCCTGCCTCATTTACATTTCTTTTCCCTTTCAGATTTTTCTTTCCACAGTCACCTTCTTCTTTTGGTGCAAAAAACAACCTGTTTCTGATGAGCTTAGCAGATTCCCACCTGCCCCCCTCCCACCTTCTCCTTCTAGCACAGCTTAACAAATAACAATTTAATGATAAGCTTAATCATTTACAGGGCTCTCCGCTCTGGTACCAGGAGTCCTCTCCCACTGCCAGACAAACTTTAAATATTAGTGGCTCAGCAAGGCTTGTACACATCCACTGCGCGCACACACACACACAGAGCTTACTCACAATGCTTAAAAGAAGCAGAAAATTCACATGTTACTCAAAGTGGCACTTGACTTGTGTGACACCAGGCTACTGTGGTTTACCATTAAGTAGTGAAATTTAGGAAGCTGATATAAAACTAGGGTTTTTATTAATTAGCTGTCAGAAATAATTTTGTGTTGCAAGTAATTACTTGTTACTGGCTAGTTGTCATCATGTGATTGCAACTCTCCTGCATCTTTTTTACAGCCATTAGAATATATAAAACCATTTTTAACTTCAGCAGCTACAGATCATAAAGGCAGGCTCTTAAGACATCTTAAGCCAGAAGTGCCTGTCTTAAGAAGAGTCAGACTGTTGCAGCAGCTGTAGCAACATCCACATAGCAAAGGATAATAAAAACACGAGTGTGTCTGGTCATTCATAATTACAGAACAGTTAACAGGATTTATTTATACTTGTTAAGATAGCTCTGACTATCACGTAGTTAATAAAATGGGTGACACGTTGGAAACTCGGTTCTTAATGGTGACACATCCCATGATACTTCCTTTGCCTTGTCATCACAGTCAAACCTTCTCCATGAACACTACACTGTAAATTATTTTCCATCTATTTTTGCGTTTTCCAGGGAGTTAACTGTTTGCTTCCCAATACAAACAACCCTGAATCAGTATATTTGCTCAAGAAACCCAAAAAGAAAAATAAGAACATACTTCGAAGTGCTTTAACTGCAAATGAATTGAAAAGGTAATGCAAGGATTGCACCCCTCTGGTTTTATGCAAATCAGCAAGCAAAATCCTCAGCGAGGTGCTTCCCTCAGTAACTGGCATTAAACACTCCTACAACAATGATGGTGTCCTGAGAATTTTCTTGGTGGCTGGAAGGATTCCCAGCTGCAAATCAGAAATAGCTCTTGCCCTATAAAAGCAAATGAGGAGCTGGTGAAGAAAAGCACAGGGTCAGGACTTGAGAGATTTGGTTTCTATTTGTAGCCCTGTTCATGGACTTGGGCTAGAATTTCATTTCACCTAATCACAGCTCCCCGCCCGTGACATGTAGAGACACCTCCACTTGCAGAAGAACAGCAAGGCTGCCTTTCCTTATTATCTGCCACAGAAAGATACTGTGGTGCAGGAAGCCAAGTGCAAAAATCCACAAAGCTACTCTTTGAAAAATCCACTTCTGCTAAGCCTCCAAATTTATTACTCCTACAGCTGCTAATGCTGCTACTGGACTGGAGCAGGAGACTGCTGAGGAGCACAACACGAGGCCTGCTTTGCAAAGAGAAAGCTGGGGATGGGTAATCTTTGTGCTATATAAAACCCCAGGTTTCTTACCTAGCCTAATTACAGAAGACTGCTCCATGTACCTTCCCTTTCCCAAACCAACTCCATATATGTGTAGCAGTTCATGCCTTTTAAGACACACCTTTCACTTTGTGAGTTTTGGGTGGTTTGGGGGTTTTTTGGTTTGGTTGTTTTTTTTTTTTTTAAACAATCTAATACCTACATTCCCAGATTCAGGACTGTGCCATCTTATTTAACAAAAAGGGCCAGATGCCAGCAAGATGACTGCTTTGCACCATCTTTTCAAGGCACATTTCCCCAGGAGAAGCCAAAGAGGCAGTCATGTTTCAGAGATGGCAGGCACGCCCTAGCTGACCAAGTCCCTCGCTGCAGCCCACCAGTGAGACCTGAATAAAGCACAAAGGAAGATGGGTGGCTTAGAAGAAAAGCTTTCTTTAAAGTTTCCATTAGCCTCTCCCTCCTCCCTTCTTGTGGTCTACCCGGCAGTTAAGAGAAAGACATTTGAAGTCAGCAGAGTTTTCAGTGATAATTGCACTTCTTGATCGTGAAACAGCACACACAATCCTGCCCTCCTGACTTTTTTCCAGCAACCTGCAGACAAGAATAATCGTTTGCTGCAATACAGGTGGTCTTCCACTGTAGGAAAACAATTCTGTCCTCAGACTTAGAGATTTGAGAGCTCCAAGGAATGGACTGATGAACATATAGACATTTTGTGCAAGTGTATCAATCATACCCGTATTATAATAAAGACATTACCACCAGAATAGTAATGATGAAAATTATTATAATAATTTGCAGCCCATTCAACATAAGTGAGCTTTTTAAAAAGACAGCTAGATACCCAATGATAGATTTTGTTCTAGTACTACTGAAATCATTGGAGACACCAATCAAATTCCTACACTGTTAGTGCTAATATTCTGAGGCACAGCTTTATATAATACTATTACTGGTCTTAGCTGTCACTGGCAGGAGAATCGTTGACAGCTTTTCTAACAGGCATTTAAGAAACACCATGGATGGTTTTTCAGCTGGTGACCAAAGGAATTACCCTGCCTCTCCCTGCAGGAAAGCCGATTCCATACAAGACCAATCTTCTGTGAAAACCTCCCCTCACACTATCATGTGCTATCCCCATCAAGGGAAGTGATTCCAGATAGTTCAAAGCCTTTTAACTGAGCCCTCTGCATGGAAACATGTTTACTCCACTTTTCTGGAAAGATCTAGACCATTCTCCTCTTTACTTCAAAACTCTGGCTGCGACTGAGAGATAACAGAAGAAGCCCTATGAGTCTGTGTATCTGCGAGCACTGCGTGTTCCCTCAGTGACTCACCTCCTCCGAACGGTGCCCATATAACCCTGCGGATGGATTTCACCCAATCCTCCATGTCATTCTGCGTGCTCGCCATGAGAAGGTAGGTCTCATGATTAGCTGTCATCCGCTCTCGGTCTCCTCCTGCAAGACAAGATAATTGCACTTAGAAACCTTTTTGCTTCCGTGCCCAGCCAAGCTCCTGCCAGTCTGACTGCTGGAAGCACCAGCGGCTCCATAGCAAGCAGACATGGATAGTGTGCAGTGCAGTGCTTGCTGTCAGACATGGCATGAAAAGAAGGTCCTGTAAGTACATTCCCCATGAGACAGTGAGAAGCTGTCACGCTTCCAAAAGGAAATGAGAGGATAAATGTCATCAGTAAACAAAAACAGCCCCATGCTGTTCCAAGAACCACAGGGGCCTGCACTAATCTGTAACTTGATACACGCGCTGGAAATTTTGCAGTAGTTACTGTACCACGATGGAGAGAATAAATGCAGAGACAGATAAGGGTGCTTTGAGCAAGTGGGGATGACTCCATTCTTATTTTCAGGAACACACTGTGCCACATTCGTGGCAGTAACACCTGATACACCCAAGTGTTGCTGATGACTCCCTAAGGAGAAAGCAGACGATGTGGTACAACCTGCTGCCGTGGACGAGTCTGATGAGGATTAGATTAAAAGGGTACACACTGCCTTTTTATCCTTTCTTTAAAGGATGGGCCCACACGAAGACGGTCAAAACTAGAACGTTGCTTGCCACAGCTCCAGGTTTTCAGACTTGTAGTACTGTTTCACCTCCATTCTAAAAGGTACCATGTCGGTGCAAGGGCACGTGGGGATTCAAACCACCTTTCCAGCACTGCAGAATGCCAAACCCTTCCAGAAAAAGAGTGGCATTTTGAAGCCCTTTCACTGAGTCAAGGGCAGGCACGAGTACTTGACGCACAAATGCATATGCCCTAGAAATCCTGTCAGTCCTGTATTCACATCTTTCCAGCTTCTTACATTCCCATTTTTTATCCTAGTCGTATCTAAAGTAAACACCCCTGTTCATTACAGCAGGAATACTGCTCCTGGAAGAGTGCCATGCTTAGTGCTGGGCATTGAAAACAGCTAGATTTCTAAAGAGAAATTTCTTAAGGGCTGGAAAATCCTGGCACAAGTATTCTGAACTCTGCTCCTGTAGACCATGCTTTACAGAACTAGGACACACAACTGTAAAGGGAACTTGACTGAAACTTGATGAATGCAAAAGCCAGACACTGGCAGATTCTATTGAAAACTTATTCTTAAGGCTGGCATCATGATTCAAAACTTAAATTTGAACTTGGAGGTAAACAGAGACTCAGCATCCCAAACCATAGCATTCCACATCAGCCCTGCCCTGCAGAAAACACACAATCAGGCCCTGGAAACTTGCTCCCCATTTTTACCTTTTACATAGCCATTTTGACCAGAACAAGCACAGATCTCTTATTCAAGGACACAGAGGAGACATAATATTGTCTTCAATTTCCTCAAATAGGCCTATTTTACACATCATCTAGAGTTCTCACGCTAAAAAGACCAAAAAATAAAGATACAACCATAAAACCTCACTATATTCTCACAGCTATTAAATACAATAGTAATAAATACAGTATAGAGAAAAATAATGCACCACAATTGAGTCCTTTCTGTGGCTTATAAAACCTGAAAAAAATTATTTATCTTATCATATTGCACTGTAGCTCCTTTTCATTTCAGTGGACTAGGATCCTGCAAGGTGCCACACAAAAAAGAACAAAAAACATGCATAAACATAATACATATCAGATCCAGGAATTTTTTAAAAAGTGGTGACCTGATTTTTTCACTAAAGAGACAACAAAAAAGATGACATGTGATGGTCCTCTCAGGTGCTGCCAGATTGATCCATATTCTTTTAATAGCCTGCATATTTAAATTCAACAGATTACGTAATACTTGCTTAGCAGATTATGCAGTATTTACTGAGTTATCATGTTATGACAAATTGGAGGGTGTTCTCCAGATAGAGTGGATTAATCCCAGAAGTCTAGCTAGTTTATTTGCAGTGTGAATTCCAGAGCAGTATTTTAGCTCAGGTAAACACCCAGTGAGCCAGTACACAATCAGCCTGATTTTGCAGAGAAGGAGAGCATAATGTTTGGTTACGGTACCTTGTTATGAGAAAGTGAAGCTTTCCTAACAGAAAGAGCTTCATCATTTTATAGCAATTTTGGATCTACCTCGTAATTCAAATCCCTTTCTTTCACAACATAATATTGGATCTTGTAGGGTTCTCCTACTTTTGTGTTAATGTAGATATTTTTCATCAACTAAAGCCTCATTTAGAACATTTTTTTGGGACACACTAGCACTTGGATTTGTGTTTTACTGCAAATGTTAATTTTTAGTGAGACTATATTTTAAATGCAAAATTAACAAGATGAGACAAGAAGAAATGACCATGATTTGGGAAAAAAGTTGTCCTAGATAAGAAACATCAGAAAAAAACAAAAATAGAATTAAGACCTTTCTGAATCTTCAGTAGGTCTGCAGGACACTTGTGAAAGACCATGTTTAGAATATCCACTTCCACTCTTTTTTCCTTTTAATACTTTTGTTATTATTACAATGAAGCATGAGTAGATCACAATCTCCAAAAATCAGACATCTATTCATACCACAGATACCAGCATTAAGAACATTGACTTGAAAACAGTGCTCAGCATGAAGTTACATTGCAAATGTGAATCCATACTCTTTTCTGTGTGCAAACCATCATCTATTTTACCTGTATTGTTTTCTAGCTTCAGATTATGCCTTCTCAAATTTCCGTGCCTGCATTCGCAGTCCAAGAAATGCCTAAGACTGTGTGATGTGGCCTGGTTGTGAACAGCCAGCTCAAGGGGCTGGAATATGAACGCCACTTTTTTCCCTTTCACCTGTTACTTTGCAGGTGTCACAAGATCTGGAAGGAGCAGAACCCAGTCTACCTGACCAAAGAAGCTGACTCTGGTGTGTCTGAAATGAAAAGCTGCTGTTTGCACAACTGATGTGTATATCCCATATGTTCCAGCCTCTGGAAAAGGCCAAAAGTAAGTGGATCCACCCTGTTTGGAGTCTCAGAACTACAATGCACATAATGTTACTCCTGTAGCGCTAACCAGACCCTAATCTGCTTTATTTTCTTGGCAGCAGCAGAAATGAACTCTCATTTATTGAAGGAATCTATCCATAACACACACACGGGTGCCCAGCGCTCCGTCCTGCCTGCTCAAGGGCTTAGTGACCCACAGACTGATGCTGCTGGTTACCCTCACTACCAGCAAGAGATTTTAAGAACTCTTGCCAGCATCCAGAAAAAAAACAAAAAAAACAAAAAAAAAAAAAAAAAAACAACCCACCAAAACTACAATTAAAACACAGAGAGGCAAATTCCTGCAGGGATCCACTCTGCAGCGGGCAAGAGAGGGACCAGGCTGCGCTGGTGATGCAGCACCACAGCTCACACTCAGAGAGGCAGGGGACTGCAGTGAAGGGGGACTGTATCCTGAAGCACCAGGCTCAACAGCGCTGCAGCTCCTTATCGCCCATCCATTAAAGGAAAAGGCACAGACATTCTGGCATTCGGTCCTGAAAGGTGTTTTCACTACTTTGTAGACTCTTCCTGTCTAAGCCAACACCTTTCCTTTACCTGGATGTACTCGGGCTGAACTCTGCACGATGTATTGCCTTTGTCCTTTTAAAAGTATCTTGGACTTCTTGTGAACAGCGGTTCCAGCATTCTTGAGAATGGAATGCGAAAGGATTAAATTCATACCAACTGTTTAAGAGAGAATTTTCTCCCAGGAGGAACATCAAAAAACTAGGATTAATCCGGTTTTTCTGAGCTGAGAATGTCAAGGCCAACCTCCCAAGAACATTCACATTCTAAACAACAACAACAAAAAAGTAAAATAAAATTTGGGACCAATTTCCAAGTGGAACAGTTTTCTACTCCCTTGCGCATTTCACTTAGCCACAGTTCTGAAACCCTTACTCTCTTCAGCTTGGGAACTGACAGAATATGAAAGGCAGACTGGCCTTACAACAGAACCCACTGGGTTTTATTTAGAAACATCCTCCTGCTTGGATGCTTTATATTTGTTTCCTCAAGAAAATGCTAAAGAGTAAAATTTTGGCTTTCTGATGTTTCAGATGAATAGACTAAATGCACCTCCATACGGTATTCAAATAGAAACTCGTGGCTACTCATCACCTCACAGCATACTCTTCTCTGTTCAGGTGGAAGATAAGACTGTGTAACTTATCATTCCTGATCAGGACTCCAGTTAGTATTTCTTCACAAGCAAAACACCAGTAATTATGATAAAATTCACGGCTCTTCTGCTACACTTTGCGTTCTTAAATTTCCCCTTTTGCTGAAAATGAACTGCATGCTAATTGACATATTTAACCTATGTCTCTAGAAAAACACACCTGGATTTCCTTCATCAACTTTCATTTTAAAGGATTTGTATTCAGATATTTTAATCCAAAGCAAAAATCATCTCAGCAAGTTGTGGAGATTTAATAGAATATCAGAGAACAAGATGAACAACCTTATTTTCCTTCTTTTTTCCCTAATGAAATTCCTTCTTTAAGAACAAAACAGAAAACTATGATTACCCAACCCTGACAGTAAATATCAACCACTGCTGCTTTAAGCACAGGTCTGACTTGACACACTGATGTGCTACAGTTCAAATCCACGTCTGTCTTCCATATACCAACACTGGAAACTGTGAGATCCATCCATCCTCAAGTGAGACTAGAAACTCCATCGTAGCTGTTAAACTTATCATCATGCCCAACTTTAATGAAATTCTGCTGGCCACTCCTGTTCATGAACCTTGTGCGCCTTGAGTCTGATGGAAATCACACATGGCTTCTTTCAAGGATGATTTGAGTTCCTGCATTGTGCTGATATGGGACAATTTATCCTTCACATTGCCATCGAACTGGTAGATGAGTTTAAACACTAAAATGTTTTATATTCATTCCAGCTGGGACAGTGGAAAAACCTAACTGCAAAAAGCTTGGTCGGAGCATAGGCTGAGCAAAGCCAAATGAAGGCGCTAAGCTTCAGAACGCAATTGTATTTTAATGAGATTTTAATGTCTGTTTGGGTCCAGGATTCACTGAGAACTTTTCTTCATAGCAAGTGACAATCTGCGCTGAAGGCTGAGCAACTGCTGCATCTCACATGACCAATCTGAAGACCAAAAGAGACACACCTGGACAAGCTGCT